>JARFOC010044439.1:0-22516 GCA_031763485.1 Osmoderma eremita | reverse complement strand
GGTAATTGAAGTAATTTATACAAAAAAGTAATATTTATAGTCACGATAACGTCTAAGCTACTTCAAATAGGTTCCCGGCTCGGTTTCAGTTACTTTGGTGCTAGTTGGGATATAGATGACAGCGAAAATTATATGATGCAGGATGATTTGCAGCAACCACCCTCAAACGAGTTTGTTGAAAATTCGTTGAATGTTTTGCGGTCATATTTAAAAACCAATAAACTTACAAGCGAATCCTTGTATTACGGGTTAACTAATAATATTGAAGCTTTTTTAAAATCAAAATATAAAATCTTTTCGTCAGTCACAAATAACTTTTACATCAAAATAACACATTTACTCAAAATTTGAATTTATCACATCTGTATATACATAGGTAAAGTTTTCTTAATTAATACGTGAATTTTGTTTCAGGTCTCATAGCCATGATTTTGATGATAATCGCAAGTTTTTGCGGTTTATCCGCTTACTTCGCCCAGGGTCTGAAAGGGTACTTACGACCAGTGGTCAACAAATTCATCCACAACGGTTTGGGTAATTTGTCGTTTATTTTTGGTATTGTTAGTCTTTGTTGCGGGTATTATACAAATTGGTTCATCTGGTATACTAGTGAAGCCTCGAGGATGGCGGCTACCATAGTGACCATCATAATATGCGTCTGGTCTCTTATTCATCCGTTCATAGCGGGAGTCAAGCAAGTTCAGGCAATTGTAAATAAATAATTTATTTTATTAAATGTAGCATTTTTATTTACCGTTTTTTGACACACAGATGAACGTGAGTTATCGGGGAGTACCAATTGAAGTGCAAGGCGTTAATAGACCGGGCAGTATTGTCAGATTAAGTCGAGCTAGCCCTTAATAAGAATGATATTTGGATTTATCTACTTGTAAAAACAGTTTTCTTACTTCCGGGGAAAAGTTAGAGAATTTCAAGACTGAACTTAGAATAGTACTAAAAGACTGATTTCAGCTGAGTAGTTAATCTATTCGAACACGGTCATATTTTGTTCCTATGTTTAAAGAAATATTGGCAATCTTCAGTTACAAACCATATGTCCATTTTAAAATGACAGAGGCAGTTATTCACAGTTCGATAATGACAAAATAATACCAATCTTCTTAATTCCTATTGCAATTCATAATAATAAATACTGGATTTATTGAGACTTTGAAATCATAATACAATTCTTTTTCAATCGGATTTGAAAACATCAATAACGTATTGGAAAATAATGATGATTCAGGTATTGTTTGCGATAAAATTATAAATAATTGTTCGCTTATTATCTGGAATTTTGTATCTTCAAATATCTTCCGATATGGCTTAGCAATCAAATTAGTTCATGATAATAGAGTTTCGGATTGCTTTGGATATTTCTAAGCAACTATATAATTAAATAAACATCTCTTAATATTAAATTATTGAAACATAGTTTTCTTTTGATAAATGTATTGTACCCAGAGTGATCCAGCTGTTTAAGTGTAAATAATTACAAAAGAAACTATTTTCAAACATTTCTAATATAAATTACAATTTCCTTCAATACTTTACAAAATTAGTGCTGACGTCAAAAAAATGGCAACTCTGTGAGACTTTTTTCAAACAAAACAAACTACATAACCTCGCATTCTGCTCACGTCGTTAGTCTTCCTTTAAAAGTGCTTTATTCTAAATTTGTGTGTAGCTTGTATGGTATCGTGTTTCTCTTTTGCCCTGTATTCTATTTTATTAAGAAATCGGTGATGTGCTTCCCTTGTAATCACCAGAAGTGCAAGTATTTTTCAAATAACTCTGAGTTAAGGAAATAAATTGATTAATGCTGTATGGTATACACACGGTGATGGATGTAGAAGGATGTAAAAATAGTAAATTAAAATAAAAAAATAATAAACTTATATTGCATGCATATTGACGATAGGTATATGTACCAACCATTGGTCACTAATTTGTAACTGCCATTAATAAGATAAAAATACCAGAATGTTGAACTGCCACACTGAGAGAAATATATTGTACTCTTTAATATAAATATAATATACTTTAATATATTTTATAGCTCCTATAGGGACAATCATAATTTATATTATCGGTTAATATATTTGTATAATCTATACTATAAGCTATACTAACTATAAACTATGAGCATGGTACAATCTGGATATATTAGTCTTAATAAACAGCATATTACCTTTTAACAATAATTATTTTAATTATTAATATATAGAAATTTATAATCTAATTTCTACAATCCATTTTTCTCAGTGCAGACAAGATGCAAATACTTACAGACATTAACTTACATTGTGTTATGATTACATACTAAATAGTAGTATAATGTTTTGTTATGAAATACCTAAATAAAATTCTTCCTTTTATTAAGGATTTTAATTACATGCCTATATTACATTATTTTTACTTACTTTTGTATTGTAGGAGCGTTCGTTCATATTTGCTTTACCTGTGCTCCTAATAATCTTTAATAATAACAATAATAATATACCGTAATATATGCAGTTATATTGTTAGAAATCCAGCAAAATAACTTGCCAAGAACTAAGCAATAAATTTCAAAGAAATGATGGTTATATTTGATGTAATTTGTTTTGTTTGGAAAAAGAAACATGGCCCGTTGTCATGCCAACTGGGTTTTGTGACGACACACTAATGGGGTCAATCTATTTATTGGCGGAAAATAAATACGCTCTTTGAACACTAGATGCAAATGTTGTGTACGCATGTGCTATACTTTGAAGTATTATTTTTAAGAACACTTTTAGCAAAAAACTTGAGAAGTATTGGTAGGTTTTATCTAATTGACACCTTAAATCTGCCACAGCTTCAACTTTTGCCATACCTTTGACCTAAGGTTTGTTACAAATTTCAAAAGTATAACGTACAGTTTGATGAGTACCTACGTGGCATAAAGTTTGTTGTTAGTTGCGTGTTAGTATTTTGCTTAAAGTTCCATTGTAATTTACTTGCACTTCATGTGGTTTGTTGTATAAGGTATTAGTAGTTGTGTTGTGTTGTTCTTAGAGTTGGGGTAAAGGGTGTGACATAGAAAGGTATGTAAAATTTACAATTTTGTAACTAACTATAACCAAATTATAACTAAAACGGCTTACCAAAATGGAAAATGTTTTTGCTTTGTGCCGTGATAAATAATTAGAAATGTCGGGATAACAAATAATGATAACATTTCTATAAGCCGGAATTACCTATCTAATAATTTAATTACCATAGATAAAACCTTATATGTTTACCACACTCATGGAAGGTATACAATACTTACAACGCGGGTATTTTTGTATATGTTTCGAAGTTATAGACTTGTATATAATAATAGGATACGGTGGCTTAAAATGGTAAAAATAAAAAATAAAAAAAAAACCCTTACCACCTCGATGAATGAAGAACTCCGGATACGTATTTCGGCAACTAAGTTGCCACGCTCAGCAGAATCTACGAAGAAAGATAATGTTAGAACACAGAACACCACTCGAATAACACTGTGTTATTCAAGTGGTGTTCTGTGTGGTGCATATTCTGCTGAGGATGCCGAAATACGTATCCCGAGTTCTTTACTTATCGAGGTGGGAAGGATATTTTCTTATTTTTTATTTTTACTATAGACCTGTAGCACATAAAATAGCATTTCGGGGTTTACATGTTAGAAGTGGTTTGTTGATTTTGATGAAGAGGTCGTAATCTCCGGGATTTATCAATCGATATGAGGAACGTTTGAATACTTGTTATTACCAGCGATGATTTCGTATTCTTAAGAAAAATGAAGGGTTTTCGCTTTCATCAATGTTAGGCACGTATTGCTTGCTATTGCAACTTTTGCTACCAGCCCCTTCATTTCTAATAATAATAATATAATAATCCATGCCTCACCCCAACAGCCCGAAGTAAATACAGGGCGTCAAAGGCGGCCATGATTTATTATTACTACAGCTGAAATTTTGGCTCTCAGCATTTGACAAGGGAGTAAGGATAACCACGGACGGATAACCTCTTTCCCAAAGCGACACTCGAAGTTAGAACCCTAAGCCCCGAATGTAGTAGGCGAGTCGTTTAGCGACTGCGCCACTAGCATGTTGCTAAAAGAAACAGTGTCAGTGTTAATCTTCATCGTCAGAACGTGGGTAGTCGTGCTAACGTTGTGATATGTTTTCTCCATCGCACACAATGGGGAGTTATCTCTCATATCAGCCGATGTGAGATTACGATATCTTCATCCATGATAAAATCACGTCGATGTAAATATTACAGTACACAGCATGCTATCTTCAGTGTAACAAAGCGGTTACATTGGGATATCAATACGGATAGTGGCGTTAAAGGTATTCAACGTTTTTCACACATGTGACAAGGAGTGGTAAACATGGAAGGAGATCGTATTTAAAGTAGGCAATTCTTCGAAATTACAGAAGTACCCACTGCTACTGTTTATCTAACACATGTAATGAACTTGGGCTAAAAGCGCAGATTCAAATTTGGACTTATACGTGTAAGGAAATACTTGGATCATCGATTTAGAAGGCAGTAGTACTACCAAACGGAATTACTTTGAGTGTTAATCTAATAATAATAATCTTTATTTGAACCACCACAATAACAAAATATAAGGATAAGTTAAATAAATAAATAAAGATATAAATGAAGATGGTACAAATCCCAAGGCGATGTTCAGCCTCATCCGTGCTGACGGATTGCTGATCTCATATCGTCTCAAACCCTATATTAACCTGATACAACGATTCTGCATTGATTGTATTACTCGTGAAGTTGCTGCATCAATACAATGGTGATAGACAACATCTGTGTAATTAAATTGTGAAAGCACTAGTGACTCAGTTAATAAAATTTTAGTTTTCGTACTAAGGAATAACTTCGCTTTGTACGAGGATTTTAACACCGGAAATGTCCTGCGCATGACAGCAGCCGTATGTTTCTTGAATCTGAGGTTACAATCGAGCTGCAGCCCCAGATTCCTTTTGCTATCAACCATAGATATTGCTTGATCACCAATCTTTGACCATTAATTTGAATAATAAACATGAAACAGTATGAGATGAACATAATTAGCCGTCCGACAAAAATATGATAAGATGTAAGGTACTTGAAATAGTTGTTTTTTTGTGTGAGTCACGAATATTTTACGGGGCTACAAGTCAATGATAGATCATGATAGATTATTGTTGCTGATTCATAATCTATTAATAATAGGCAAGTGTCTATTATAATACGTTAAAAAGATTAATATGAGTATGAATCAGTTCACACTAAATAGCTGCTGAAAATTATCTAGTAATCTGGTATATCTAGCAAATGCCACCAGTATAGAATAGTAACATTAAACGCAGATATAGACAATAACCTAAGATTTTGGTTAGTTTACAAAATCTAATTTGAGGACAGCCCAATATTTCTTTAGGCGATTGCTTCGTCTTTCCCGGTAAAGAAAGAAAACTGTTTAAAGAATAAGATGTATTTTGTCTATAGGTTTTATATTTCATAATAAAGTTTTCTTTTTTATATGGGATAAATTGTATAGTGTAAATTAACTCGATTTTATATACTATTTCTTAACTTCATTACGGATGTTTGTCAGTTTTAACAAAGGAATGTGGATTTGTTCTATGTATTTCAGTATGTTGTTTATTATTATTATTATTTCTCTCTAATACGCAGGCATAAAGATTTTGTCTTGTCTGGGACGCGATAAATAATCGGCCCGGATTAGCAACTCATTTTTATGGGCGATATGCTCGTCCACATCCAGTAAACATCGTGAACAACTCATTTTAAGAAGTCGGCATAGAGAGAAAGCAGTGGCCACCCAAATCCCTAGATGGTAATCTAATGGAACACGCTGGTGATGCTTTGGGAAAACTTTTTGCTGTACGAAATATGCCATCGAGAACGCTTCAACTTGTTGCCAGGGAATTGTTGAGCATTCTAATCCAGTCTATGCCATGAAGATATCAACCGTTTTTAGCTGTTTGCGTAGATCATACGCGTTATTACTTTATATGTTTTGTAAGAATTATTGAAATAAAATTGAATTTTTTGGTATTTTTCCTACATTCAAAATTCAATATTTCATACTTTCCCAACAAGATCCCATTAAAACTTATCCAAACAAAGTTAAACGGCAATAATGTATCAGATAACCGAATAAGTTCGTCGGGTTTTTGATGGTAAAATATAAATATTTATTAAGAAACCATAATACACTATTATCCATCACACTGAGTGCCTTTTTTTCCAACGTAACACCAATTTTGCCGGTATTGTAGAACTCTATTGATTTTGGATCAAAAATTTAACGGGCTGCATTTATTACATCAACTCGAGTTTTGAACTGTGTATGCTTCATACACTTGTCAAGAGACGATCACTTGGCGAAATGTCAGGAGAATAAGGAGGGAGTGGTAACATTCCCCAGCCAAGTTCGAAGATATTTACTGGGGTTACTTTTGCGATATGCGGCTTGATTTTATCCTGTTAGAATACTACTTTCTTTCGATTGATCAAAGAGGGCTGGGTGGGTGCTGTCTGTACTGAAGCTGAAGGAAAGAAACAAGATGTCGGTCGAACTAGACGCGTTGTGTATTGACTTACTAAAACTGCGAAAACAAGAACTTATTGCTATTATAATTTATAAAAGAGTACCTGCAAGTGCAAATAGTGGCAGTATTGTGCAACAGCTCGTGACAGGAATGTGCCAACGTAACGAACACGGTAAGAAATAAGCAAGTTGAAGTGCGAGACGTAAGTGATAAAAAGAAAGAACTCGCTATGAAACCCGCGGAAGAATCTACAATAACACAAAATACGATGCTTGAGAAATTAGTGTTTGATTTAGAAAAAAGAACCTCGCAACAAGAAGAACTAATAAATTTATTGAGAAGTAATACTTCACAAAATTTACATGAATATAACAACGTGGCGACATCTGAGAGGAAATACGTGCAAAATGGGAAAAAGATGACGCGAAGGACAACCAGACGAAAAATAAACAGATACACCAACATTAGAAACATAAGAACGAATAACGGAGTAATTATAGGAAACCGGGCTTCCGAAATTAAAGGTATAGAAAAGAAAGGACATTTACATGTTTATCGACTTAAACGTAATGCTACTGTTGACCTGATGTTGAACAATTTATAACAAACAGCTCCTGACATACCATTTGAATGTGAAGAACTTAAGAGAAATAATATACGCGCGCCATTTCGTGTTAATCAAGTGGTGTTCTGTGTGGTGCAAATCTCCCAGAGTGCGACGTCTAATATTATCTTCCTTCGTAGATTCTGCTGAGGATGGCAACTTAGTTGCCGAAATACGTATCCGGAGTTCTTCACTCATCGAGGTAGTGAGGGTATTTTTTATTTTTAATGTCTTGACGTGTTAAGACCTGCATTTCCCATTCTTAGATAGCATCTCTTGTTATTTCAGTTGTCGGCTAGACCTCGGCGAATGAACATATACGCTGACGTTGTTAACGTTTTAAAGAGTGTTGCGTTGCGGTGCGTTCAAGCTATTGCAGTGAAACCGCGAACATTTGATCACCTGTAAAAAATGCCCAGGAAATGTGTAAACCACCCGAACTCTTTTTGATACGTTTGCGGCGAATTGACATTTAAATATCAAAAACGGTCTTTCACACCCCTCCTTAAAAAAGTGCTATAAGCAGTATTTCAAGTGTAAACTAGGTGATGAAAACAAAGCTGGGCTCCCCATATTTGCTGTGTTACCTGTGTCAGACTTCTTACAGCGTGGACAAAAGGTAAACGACATATGCCTTTTGCATTCCTATGATTTGGAGGGAACCGTCAGATCATATTACCGATTGTTATTTTTGTCTAACAAATATAAGTGGTATGACTTCTAAATCCAAACATACTGTAAAATATCCTAATATTCCAACCGTACTGAGATCAGTACCTCACAGTTCTGAATCACCTGTGCCTAAACCTCCACAAAGCATGACACTAAGCGACTATGGAAGTGCTGATGGTACCAAGGCACATGGAGGCCTGCTATGTTGGCAGACTATTGCTGGGCGCTGAAGGGGGATGTTTCTGATGCAAAGTACAGCTGAAAGTCATATATCAGCACATTTTCTAAGTAAATATATCACCTTGTACGTCATTTTTGCATGATTTATACACATATTATAATTTATACTCTCACAAAATTTCATTTCTTTGTCACACTTAAACCCTGCCTGATAGAGAAATTCCGAAAACAGTTATGAAATTAGTGTAAAAAGTACTACCAAGTTCGTGGGACAAAATAAATCTAAAATTTTGTTGACCTGTGTAATCTGTCCATTATGGTGAGTTCTTCTTCTGAGTGAGTTCTTAAAAGGTGAAACGTTAATGTGGCATGCCGTGGCACAAAATTTTTTATATAGATTTTAACCGATTTAAGCACATTTTCTTCTCTAAATATAGGAGAGAACATGCACAAGTTAATATAGGAAATGATTTGTTTACTGGTAAATCTCAACCTTCATCAAGATCGTCCGGGGAATCTTGTATAAGCAAACGTTATTCCATCATGCAATATTTACCACCAAAAATTCGAATTGAGTATTAGACATTTTTACATTTGAAATTATTAAAGCCACTGTTATACAGAATATTAAAACTTATCAAGACTTTCGCGGTTTATTAACCCAGTTTGAGGATTTAGTTAAAATAATAATAATATTTGCAGTATAAAACATATCACAATAAATACAATTATACTAATTTTCACAATAGTTTTAATCAGAATAGACCACGACGGAAAATGGATTTTAATCAAAACCGCATTCATGAATATTCCAATAATGGTTACTATTCAAACAGCCGCAATAAGGGCAATCAGTCCCGCCAAAACCATATGAATGGTCATTATTTTTTTTTGATTAGGGAGGAAGCTCACCCGGTGTGTGGGACTCGCACCCACAAAAACACCCCCCTTCTTCCGGACAGATATACACCTCGATATCGTTATTCAGGTTTCTTCAAGGTGGTGTCCTGTTGTTATCGTCTAAGTGCTTCTGTCATTGCTTCTCCTTTCCAGTTTTCAAACTTGTTTCTATACACTAGGAAATCTTCTATAATAACAACAATAGTATATAATTTTTTGTGGTGTACTCAACTTGGACATAAGTCGTCATTGATTTTTTTATGACCGGGGCACATACGTATGTATTTTGTGTGTGTAAAGTGTTTTTAATGGCTTTGTTACTTCACTCCCTCGTCCTAAAGCGCAAAGCACCGCTAATTTCCGCCAACGGTGAACGGTGATCCGAGAGGGCACATGAGTCCCCACCACCCACAGACGAGCCCCGAACCCTCCACTTCTGATCAGAAGCATATCCACTCATCACTGCGCCACTGAGCGCTTTAATAACAATTACAATAACAGTAATAACAGTAATAAATTGTAATAGCAACATCTCGGTATCGTTTAGAACATTCTTCCAAGGTGGTGTTCCGTATTTATCATCTAGGCGATTCAGTTATTACCTCTCCTTTTTTAGTTGTTAAAATTCTTTCTATAAACGACGAGACTTTCTGCCAGGATCTCGACTCTGCACCATCTCTTCCACTATGATTTTCGGTATCAGTAAAGTAAAAGTGAATTTAATAAAGTTATATATGAACATCCTGAGGATATTTTTGTTGGCAATAACCCTAATAATGAAAATATTAATTCATTGAGGTGGTAAGTGTTTCTCTTGTTTTGATTCGACTATTTCAAGCCCATAAATTTTATCACAAAATGTTCGTACTAAAATGAAAGCGACTTTGTTTTGCTTTGGAATTTTAATTTTAAGAATTTCATCAAGAATGTAATATTGAAAAGTTTTAATCCAATAGCAAACTAGCATTTATCAGAATATCCACTTTCCAAAATTGTTTTCAGATATTAACGGATTTAATCAAGGTTTTCAATATTTTCTTTCAAGTTTAATGATAATTAGAAATTCTGTTGTCAGCATTAATACAATAATAAAATGCTATAAAATCAAAATGATGCAATATTTTATAATACAACATGATTTTATATAGAAATAATTCTTGTAAAATAATAGGATACGGTGGCTTAAAATAAATTTAAAAATTAAACTAGTAAAATGGAATAAAATCAATGAAAATAAAATAAGGAAATTTGAACGTGACAAAGCCAACTATTAGTGGACAAAGAAGAGCTCGTTTCTCCACCTCTCCATATCAAACTAGGTCTAATGTTAAGTTTTTGCAAGGCGACACATGTAAAAACATTTGTTTGATACAATACACTATATATTTTGGACAAATTCCAAATTTCCAAAGGAAAACCGGTTATGCGGTTGAATGTTTGATTCGTTGATTGGTACTCCCAAAGCACATGTTCCGAATCAATTAATTGTTTTTGAGGTGAGGAGTCTGCTAAAGACAAACGAAATTCAAAAAACTAAGCGTGACAGAAGAAAATACATTTCCCTTTGAAATTAACATTTATATCCACCCTTCCTATTCATTACGAAGACAAGACAAAAGGAGACGGCCAATTCGATAACCAATAATTGTATTTTAAGCCCCACTCTCCTGCAGGAAAAAGAAACGAGAAAAAACTAAGGAAGTTGCCGTAATTTAGTTTTGGAAAGGGAAACAAGCCACTTTAAAATTCAAAGTGCGTATCAGCGATCGCTAGCTAAGCCACCTCCTGGTAGCAGAGTTGCATATTTATGCGGGACAACTATTTCTCGCTTTATAACGACGAAATCTCTCGAATTTCGCGAATATGGTGTTTGCATAATCTTTTATTTCCTTCGGCCGTGGGTTTTTCTTATAAATTGAGATACAACTAAAGCGATTGTGCTATTTGGATAAACACCAATGATGTTCGTTCCTCCACCAAGTATCAAAACATGGCGTTTTGTAGATGAATTTGGAAAATATGTTTTTTATATTGGTTTTTGTCACTAATGTAGATGTAGGTTAGGTATAGGATACGGTGGCTTAAAATAAATTTAAGTTAGAAATACCCCTTACCACCCGATTGAGTAAAGAACTCTGAATACGTATTTCGGCAACTAAGTTGTCCTCTAAGAGCAGGATTGTTCTCGGAGTGCTACGCCTGACATTATATTTTCTCCTTTGTGGTTTTCTGCTGAGGATGGCAGCTTAGTTGCCGAAATACGTATTCAGAGTTCTTTACTCAACAAGGTGGTAAGGGGTATCTTTAACTTAAACTAATATAGATCTTGCATCAGTAAAAGATGCTGTTTTACCAACGCCAATTTAGTATAGAATAATGCCAAATTCTAGTTTTATAATCTCTATATCATCCAAAAATTTCTTTTGCATTTTTTATAAACAGCTAAAGAGCAATAAATCAAGCTATGACTTTTGGACAACCACCAATGAAGTTAGAACCAACTCGAGAAAGCATTTTGTAGTTTGAACTTTAGAAAATTGGTTTCGTGATTATCGTTCTTGAATTCTATAGGATAAATCAATACCAGATTATATTTTTCATCAATGTACACTATCGATGATGGAACCATGGATGGACCATTGCAAAGAACATTGGCGTATTATTTCACTTGTATTGCTCTTTCTCCTCTCATCTGAATTACATTTGCTTATCTGTCTTTTCCGATTTTCGAAGAATCTACCTCAAGCTTTCTTTCATCGTACATATGCGTTTATAACCTTATACACACACAGTTTGGGTTTAGAAGGTGGAAGGTGATAATATAGAATTATCTTAATTATCTCTTGTTAAATTTTGTTAATTTGGGACGCAAATAATGTTATTGTATAACATCTTTTGCGAACAGCAATGATATTTGAAGTATCAGCAGAAGGTATTTCAGGGTTGGATTTTTGGGAATTGTGATTCTTTAAACTATTATAGATCTTGCACTAGCGAATAAAGAACTATTTTGACTAGTATCAATTTGGGATGTAACACCACAGGGCGATATTTTCATGATCCATTGATCTTTTACGTTTTAAATGAAGCGAAATTTAGTTGGGAATTGTTTTATACAAATCTTTAAACAACAATGAATCAAATTTGAATGTTCGGACGCATTTTATAGTTGAATTTGGAAAATATGTTTTCGGTATTAGCTTCTATGCTTCTATGATTCTTAAATTACTGAATGAATCTTTTTTGACCAACACCAATGTAGATTAAAACAACAATAACTTATGTTTCATATGTCTAACAATTTTTGGGCTTTTACAACAGTCAAAAATGTTTTGGGCATTGCTTTTTATGAACCATTAAGGAGCAATTAAACAAATCATGGCCCTAGGGCAATCACCCAGATAGCATAAAGCGACACCAGAAGCTATTCTCGTCCCAGTTATCGCCCATATCGATCTCTCCCAGTGTTGAATCTCGACCCGTAAAGGGGGACAACGTAAGGGAGACGACTTCTACTCGGCGTCCTCCGCCGCACTTATCTTGCCGCCATGAATACTGAAGAGGTGAACGCTGGCAAGTGACGTGGAGTGTTCGCGGGATATTAACGCGTCTCTTCCTCGAGATGCGTCCGGAATAACAGCGGAGCTCTTGCGAGGCTCGGGTGCGTCAGACTGTGGGGAACGGGGCGAACCCGATACTGCCGGCGCGAAAGGTCTTAATTGGAAAAGAGATTCGGTTACGCGACTCTAATCGTGGCGAAAGAAGAAGGGCAGAGTCGAAGGAATGCCAGAAGAATGGGAGTCGCTCTGGTTCGGGTTTGATTTCGATGTATGTATGTAGTAATGTATTCTATAGTAGAAAATCGGAAGATTCTTCGTAGTATACGTGAAGAAACATTATTTCTGTGTAAAATTTCCAAAATTCTGGTCAAAAATAATTAAATCAAATGTCAAACTGAGAATGATTTATATGTAAATGGACAAGCTGAAAAGTGAATATTTTTGATTATATCAAAAATAAATTCCTATACCACTGCTTGTACAGGATCCTTTCAACAACCTTCAAGGAAAAAACCCAGTGGGGATAGACTTGGAGAACATGTCAGCCAATTAATTACACCACTAGTACCGACGCAACTGTTTCTAAACACTCCAGTCAATACCTATACTCCATCCGATACTCCATCTTGTTTAAAATGGAAAATTTCATAATTAAGTTATCTAAAAGCTCTTCCAGAACAGTCTCCAAAATTTAAATATAGCGTTTGTCTGTAAGCGAACCTTCATACAAATGTGGTGCAAAAATGCTATTTTTTTAATATCACACCAAACGTTAAAGGTGAAACGCTGTTGTGGTTGAGGAGGTATTACATCTAAATATTATTCCATAAATGCATGCCCCTTGTACAGGGTCCGGCAGGGATGACGTTTTAAATAAAAATCAGAACTTTTTTCTATGAAATCAAATTTTTGTTTCTTTAACAAATTTAATAGAGTTTGCCATTTCTTAAAACGTAAAAGAAACAATTAAGTACGGATGACGTCCTCTATGTGGTAACCGTTTATATCTCTGCACACCTCCAGACGAGTACTCAAGTTGTCCCTAAATCTTCTTCCCGAGCTAAGAAGACGTCGTATTCCCATTAGAAAGGTTCTTCTTTCTAGCAAGACGGAGCAACTTGCCATACTTCAAGATAGTCAATGGCTTTGGTAAGGCAGCTATTCCCGGAGCGACATCGAGTGGCCTCCACGATCACCAGACGCGACTACTTCCTGTAGGAGTACCTCAAGGCCCGTGTTTTCATTGAGCAACCCCGTACTCTTGCAGAGCTTTTTGCTGTTATCGTCCGATTCCGGCCAACATTTTACAAAGAGGTATGAACAACTTAAAGACCCCTCTGGAGGAGTGCATAGATAACAACGGTCATCACCTAGAGGACGTCATCTAGCGTACCTAATTGCATTTTTTACGTTTTTCAAATTATTATGAAATGACACACTCTATTAAATCTGTTAAAAAAACAAAAAATTGATTTCATAGAAATATGACTGAGTTCTGATTTTTTTTTAAAACGTTATACATCCCTGCTGGGCCCTGTATTATGCGTCGCGAAATTTGAAAAATTAGTCTCGTCGCTTCATAGAATCTACTTCCACATATCATTTGCGAAGATTGCAACAAGCTACGTGCAAAATGTCATTCTCCGTTCAAACTCTGTTTCTAGCAAAGTAAAAAATATACAGGCGTTCCATTTTACACAAAGAATAATGTTAAATCATTTGCGAAAAGAAGTACATTATTACAATAAAGTTTGAACCACAAATCATTAATGAAGGGTAAAAATAATAATAACGGAACCAGATTACTACCTTGCAGCACACCAGATTCAGCTACAAACAAAGATAACTGATTACCGAGGCAGAAATAGATAAAGAAAAGAGAAAAGCTATAGATAGATAGAGTGTTATATACATTTTTCCATCAATAGTTTTGACCCACATAATTACACCTCAAAATCAGAAAATCCTGTTTATAAATAATAAAACTCGCCCTCGCCTGTACCAACCCCCATTGTTTACGCCGATAAACACGTCGAGAAGGAATAACAAGCGATACGATTGCTCCCAAAAGAAAATTCTGTACGTGACCGATGGCCGAGTCGGCTTCTTACACTTAATCCGATGGAGGTCTGTTCTAGCGTCGTTTTCACGTAACGAAATACCGTCGCCGATAGTATATTTGGGGTTGTTTCCGTTTTCTGTTTGCGCACAATACAATACAATAAGAAGTGGGGTAGATAGAAGCTTATTTGGAAACAGGCTACCTTGAAACCTATGGAATAAATACTGTTGATTTCTTTCTTTGGTACAAAATATGAAAATATTAGTTTTTGATTTGGTAAATATTGCTTTTAAAACTGTTAATAAATATAATCAGTTACATATGTTACTGTAAAAAAATGGTTGTAACCAAGTTATTTGTAAACAAAAACTCAATTGCAAAACGAATCATGCCTTGAAACATCATACTTGCTATGAACAAAAAGCGGCACACAATAGCAAAGGATGCTTATTAAACCTTGTTTAGTGGATATAGTGAGTGTAGCCCATTATTACGCAAATGTCACTTTCCAATACCACAGTTTAAAGTCAATTGTAGCAGTTTAGCAGCAGTAATTTCTGAAATAAAGGAAAGTCATACATACATTATTCGTTTATAGCGATTATTCATTATCTATTTAAATTTTTAAATTCATAGCGTTTTTTTTTCTTTTTTTTTTAACAAATATACTTTTTTAAGTTGTTTTACTTTATTTGGTTATCAAATTCCTCAACCTTTGTTTACCAATTACATTACAAATGATTATTCTATGTTAGGCATGTTTTACCGCGCTTGTATTATATTATTTCACACACAAGTAATACTAATTCAAACCGAAATTATTAAAGCACTTTTACAATCATTTAATTTTCTTTATTTTTTTTTTTTCGCCTAAACAAACATCATTCCACTCACCAATCATTTGCAATAATTGTCGCCCAACTACTGGGCTACATTTTTATTACTTTTGATTAAGTAATAATCATTTGTAATAAAACAAATGCACAACGTACCACACTTATCAATACCGTTAAGCCAAATTAAATGGTGACTAACTATGCTAATAGAAATTTGTAGGCGGTTTATACATCTATAAATACAAAATCTTATATTCCCTAGAGCCCTAGAGCAAGAGAAACACAAATATTGTTTCAAATAATTAATAAAGCGTGAAATAAAGAAGTTATGCCAACAGACCGGGAAATAAGAACGATACTACAAGTGTTTAAAAAGAATGACTCAAAAAACTGCAATAACAACAGGGGAAATAACACCACAAACTACGCATATGAACAGATTCTAAATGCGAAATTGAAAAGCATAATAGATGCAACCTTGATAGAGTCACAAATTGGGTTCAGGAAAGGCAGAAGTGCTCAAGATCACATATTTACTATAAAACAGATTATTGACAAAAGCAAATTGAAAAGGAGGGGAGCATGGCCTACGCAGACTTGGAAAAGGCATTGGATAAAATACCGTGAAAAGTGATAGGGGACACATTAGACCAAAGATAATTAGAGTAATACAACGTTTACAGAAATAAAACCAATCTTGTAATTTATAAAAAAAAACATGAAATCGGACATGTTTGGAATTAAGACAAGGTGGAAGGATGAGCCGAATACTGTTTACAATGTTTATGGACCATATTGTCCCGAATTTAACTTTCGGGTATTCGACAAAATTCAAATGACACCCGCTGTCTAATTACGTTATTTTGATTTATTAATTAGGCACTTAAATCAAATATACACACAAAACTTCTTACAATAATTCAATAATTTTAACGCATAACTCCACTACTTACAACTCACATAAACTTATACTAAACTAACTTATTTGCACGGCTCCTTATATAATCAAGTTTCTGCGGCGAAAAAGAACTTCTGGAAATAGGAATAATCTAATCCTGCAAACAGAACGAGTGTGCGCGTAGTTTTGAAGTTTAAGGAGCCAACCAGAGCGCGCGAACAGTTTTTAATCCTCAGTTCAAGCCGCCAATCAGAGCGCGCTTTTACAATTGACCCTAGCAGTTTTGTGCATTTACCACTAGATGTCGCGGCGATACCGCAGATATTTCGTACAATATTATCAAGCAATGCAATCAAAGAATGGGTATAAAAAATATGCAACCAGTAGAAGTAAAAGAATGTGCCTAGATGATGTGGTAATCAAGGCAGACAAAATTAGATGTATGAGAAAGAGTACTGAACGAAAATGAACCCAAAGAAAACAAAAGTAATGGCAGTAACGGACGAAGAAGAAAATATAGACATACATATTGACGGAGTTGAAGTGGAACAAGTAAATCATTTTGAATACTTAGGCGCAACATTAGAAGACACAGGAAAACAAGAATGAGGAATTAACAAGAGAAAAATAACCACGGAAACGAAAATGAACGGCAAGGAACAATATATAAACCAATTCTGATATATGGTTATGAGACATGGACACTGAGACAAACCACAGAAGAGTAAATTCCAGGCGACCGAGATGGAGCACTTAAGTCGAGTAAAAGGAATGACAAGGATGGGCAGACTTAGAAATGAGCAAATAAGAACAGAGTTAGAGGTGCTAACAGTTCTAAAATATATAGAGCAGAGACAACTATGTTGGGTCCACATAATGAGAATGGGGAACAGGTAAAATGTATTTGGAAAGCAAAAATACAAATAAGAAGCAAGAGAAGAAGACCAGCAGAAACGTGGGAAAATGCAGTTAGTATACGAGTTCAGTACACGAGTGCAGCATTCTGAAAGTGAAATTTCAAACATTTTGGCGAAATGTATAGATTTTTTGAAGCCACTGTAAGTAACACAAATATCGCTTGTACGCCAACTGTTGAGTAAGTATACTGTCAAAAAGGCTGAAATTTACAACACAGGCATCAGTTGTCAGGTCGCAGCACCTGGAATGCCCATTCCCGAAATATAAGAGGCATCCCTAGTATGTTACGCATAGTTTGAATATTGACTGTTCTAATATTAGTAATAGAAATTTTATCGTTAATACTCAATACCAATACATCAAAAATTTCCCAAAACCAAAGAACTAACAGCCAGGAAAAACCCATCCAACAACCCCATAGCTGAACGATTTAACGGTCCCCTAATGGGGTACATCAATTCTCCGCCAGTAATCCGTAACAACACAGCGACAAAATAATAATTACCCCCTTCCCTAGCCCCGTGTATAACAACGACAAAGCATCGTGGACGCTGCCCTAATGCCTTTTCCCAGCGCAGCAGTGCCCGATGCGTCAATTTGTCCCGCCGAAAACGTCGCTCTAACAGGAACGACGGTCGCTTAGTTATCATGGGGGATGGGGAGGTTAGGAACGGTGGTAAGGGAAGTAGATGGCGCTACCCTAGAACTGAGTATTAGCGAGCAAGTTAGAAACGCGACTCCATTAATAATAACGGCGACGATTCCGTGACAATCTGACGGGTATACGTTATCCGTTATAAAAACGTCCCCCATCGCGCACTTTCGGACTGTCTACAGGGGCAGGATGGAGTGCGGGGCACACGCGAGTCTTCCTACATTAGCGGCGTCATCAATTCAACACGAGACGGTGACTATATCTAGTCTGATGATCGTTCTGAATTAGAAACATTAGAATTATTTCGGTGGAAGCACGTTTATGCAATCAGAAAGGGTGCAAAGGGGTGGAATTCTTGGTGTTTCGGATGGAATGAGAGAGTATTGGAATGGGGTAATGAATAATATTTTCCACAAATATGCGAGAAGCAGGCTTTTATCTATCCAGGGTTATGGAAGAAAGCAATACTGTGGATGGTAGATGTTGTTCATACAATGGGAAAACATTGACCCAATAATAATCTTTCATGTGGAACAGGCATTTATTGTAAAAAAATTATATTTTCCACATTAAATAATATTCCATAGGATGTTAAGGGTAAGGGGATTTTAATGTTTCACAAAATTAAAAGCATAGCTGCTAAATGTGAGAGAACTAAAGCGAATTAAGAAAAAGCTAAAGCACAACTGAAACTTTCATAAGACCACCACAGAAATATAAAGACCACAAAGTGGGCCAGATTTTAAGATAAAGTTTAGCTTCCGGGGAAGAGCTTCCCTTACGTAAGTCCGGCTGTAAGTAAGGGTAGACTACATCGAACAATCTATGTCACAGTACTATATGAGGCAAGACGAATTACAGAATTACCGCGACTTATCTCTTTGTACATTATGATGAAAGAAAACATTCTACAGCAAATTTTATTTAGAGATAAATTATTAATTTAACCCCCTACTGCAACGTGTCTGCTATACTGCGAAAAATGTGAAAATAATTATTGTTTGAATTCGTAGATTTAAAATAACTAAATAACGTCAGGGAGAATAAATGAGTAATTTGTCTCTCATTAGCATCATTATCCGTCACTATACAATATATACGCAAACTTACCTGGGAATTGCTACCATCCTCCTATCATAGATGTGCTGACGAGCCGTGATACGACGAAATGCCGGCATACACACATAGGTAGAGCGGATGGTAGCATTTTAAATTCAATTTTAATATAAAATACAAAATAGGTTACGGTGGCTTAAAATAGTAAAAATAAATAAAAAAATACCCTTACCACCTCGATGAGTGAAGAACTCCTAGATACGTATTTCGGCAACTAAGTTGCCATCCTCAGCAGAATCTACGAAGGAAGATAATGTTAGACGTCGCACTCTGGGAGATTTGCACCACACAGAACACCACTGTTCTGTCCCAGAGTGCGACGTCTAACATTACCTTCCTTCGTGAGGATGGCAACTTAGTTGCCGAAATACGTATCCAGGAGTTTTTCACTCATCGAGCTTTTTATCAATTTTAATACATTATCGGTTTTCCGTGGTCGTTAGACAACGATACATGCGTCTGCTAGACTGCGAAAAAGGTAACAATAATTATTGTTGGAATTTGTAGATTTAAAATAGCTAAATAGCGTCACACGTTGCAGTGGGAGAATAAATGAATAATTTGTCTCCCACGAGCATCATTACCCGTCAATGTTCAAAATATACGCAAACTGAGAATTGCTACCGCCCCCTTATCATAGGTGTACTGAGGAGCTGGTATCCACACATAGATAGAGCGGATGGTAGCGGATGGTGTAATCAATCCTTTTTACTCATTGGGTGTAGGGTAGTAATCATCCATTCTGTTTGAATATTCCTTTGTAAGGTTGTTCCATTCCTGCTTATTTCGAGAAATCCCTTTTGCTTCACTCCATTCTAATCCTTTCTTCTTTAGAATTCTTTCCACTATATAATCCCATGTGTGCTTTGCTCTGCCTCGTTTCTTCCTATCTTATACTTTAGATTCATCGCATTCTTTAGTAATACCTCATTCCATGTCTTTAAGTTTGTTCCAGCTCCTTTTCACTTCTGATTAGAGCTTAGATTAGGGAGTAGTGCTATATCATCTGCAAAGGGCCTGTCTAACAAATTTTTTTACAAATATGAGGACGTATCACAACCTCCTCTCTTGGTCACTGCTTTATGTCACAAATAACAAAAGACAAAGGCGCGACATAATGCTCTATGCCCCAATATGACATAATGCCGTTTTTCATAAATTTTCTACTCGCCTATATATTCCTAACCATAGATTTTGGCATGTGACCCCTGACTTTGTATTATGGCTGAGGAAGGGATACTTATTGTGCTCATATAACCTATAACAAGGCCTTGGGCATATTGATTGAACAAGGAATCAATGATTTTATATGTTTCATTTAACAAGACCGCAAATAAATTTTAGTAAATAGCAGATAAAATAGCAATAAATAGGAACAGATAAAATTTTATTATTAATCAATAATATATACCCAAAAATACTGACAGAAGTTGTAGAAAAATCAACTGATATTCAAGCTATTTTTTAAGAAATTGCGTCAGAACAACACCAAATTCTTTTAGAAAAAACACTATTAAAAAATTGCAACAATTGTAGAAGCCTTTTAATAGCTTCTTAGCAAATAAAATAGAACCATACCCAACTTTCTTAAGATCCACACCTCGAAAATTGAAAACAGAGCAAAATTATCAAAACCCAAACCATTTTGTGCATCCCATTACGATTCAACAAATTTCATACTCGTTGGAATTATATCAGATAATTTCCTTTCTCATCCCAAATTTTTCCTTTTTTTTGCAGGAAAACGAGCAAGTACACCGCATTCCAAGAGTCCAAAGTGGGCAGTCAAGATCCAGCTAACGACCTCAGTAGCCCCGAAAGTATCCCAGACATCGACCGACCCCCTCTGAGACATATCGACACTTACTTGAAGCCAGAATGTCCTTGTTTGACTGCCAGGTCGACGGTGGCCCTACTAGCGTGCATGGGCTTCGTCGTAATGTTTGGGATGAGATGCAATATGGGTTTAGCCAAATTAGAATTGAAGAATATAGTGAGTATAAATAGTTTTTAAAGTCAGTGTTACTTAAATTGATATAAGCATTGGAAGTTGTTATACTAAAAATAGATCTAAAACTATCGATTAACATTGGAAATTTTCGTATGTAGACTGGTGAAAGTTTGAAAAACGTAGACTCCTCAATATTCTGGGGATATCTAGTAACACAAGTTCCTGGTGGTTTCTTAGCGACGCAATATCCTGCCAATAAACTCTTTGGTGGTGCCATAGTGACTTCGTCCCTACTTAATTTGCTGATACCAGCTACACTATTGGACGCCCCATTACTCGTGATTTGTATCAGAGTCATGCAAGGTCTCGTAGAGGTAAGAATCGCAAGTTTTATTTCGTATTTCCCCAGTTTGATTTCCTTTTTCGATCGAAGGGAGTCACATATCCATCCTGTCATGGTATTTGGAGATATTGGGCACCTCCGTTCGAACGCTCCAGGTTGGCGACAATGGCATTCTGCGGTTGCTACGCTGGAGTCATGTTTGGCATACCCCTATGTGGAATTCTAGTCAGGCACGCCGGATGGCAATCGCCATTCTATTTCTACGGTTGCTTGGGAGCCGTATGGTATGTATTTTGGTTGTGGCTGGTGTTCGAGAAGCCCAGCAAACATCCGACGATAGACACTAGAGAATTGCTTTATATTCAAAATTCCTTGGGAGAAAATCCGCACGCTATCATCACAACATTCTCGAACATACCTTGGAAAGCCTTCTTCACATCGTTGCCCGTCTGGGCCATATTTGTAGCTAACTTCTGCAGGTCGTGGAACTTTTATCTGTTGGTGTTGTTCCAAGCTTCGTTTGTCAGTGATGTTTACACCATCGATATAGAAGAGGTAAATATATTTTTATCATAGTATAATAATGTATAGAAACGCTGGAATGAAATTGTGGGATCAATTTGATAAATAGGGATGTAAAAGAAGCACATAATAACCCACGGCAACTAACTTACGTTTATTGAACGTTTATTTACAATAATAAAGTGCGGGCAATATACGCTAGGTACTAAAAGTTTTAATTTTGGCAATATGTACGTCGCATAAGCGTATATATTTTGAATAATATATACGTATTCAATACGAATATGTAACACGGGTAAAAAACATTCGACAACGCCGTTTATCTAATGTAACATGAATTTCTTAATTATACGTTTTATGTATACGTTTATTAAACGTTACTTACAATGAAATAATTAACGTATAACATGTTGCTGATTGTGAGTTATTGGAGACTGTACTACTAACAATAAATGTATATTAACTATGATTATGCAACGTTTCTAATTGTACGACCCAACGCTCAACGTAGAACCTACATGCGTAGCATGGATGGTAGAGTTATTGCATTCATTGGCTGCCTCGCAATGTGTAAACACGAATGTGCGGTATCTGTATGTATTTTAAAAATGCCTCAGGTGCATTTATAAATGCGCAAAAAGGCATCTATTATTTGACGTATTTGAGTAGGAAGAAATTTGTTTGATGTTTCAAGTATTTCGAATAAAATAATACTATA
>JARFOC010044424.1:0-22522 GCA_031763485.1 Osmoderma eremita | reverse complement strand
GACCGTAGCCATATACCGAGGCAGATCCGTTAATATTACCACGAAATTATTCCCTATTTTGGTAGTAATATGGTAATGGGAACGTTCTTTTTACGTTCCCATGTTATGTCGCGAGATACTTCAAAGTAATTTTAATAGCCGTAATTACGTTCCCAGATATCTATTGTGCTAGTTGGGTAGGCAAGGGAATTTTGCATATTTAAATCATTCCTATATTGCCATATAAAACCACTAAGAAGACCTAGGAATGTTGATCAAAAAAGCAATTGTCTTATACAAGAAAATGAGGAATATGTTACATGTCCTGATTGCTTTGGCTTTTTTAAGAGAAATGTTTTAAGACGTCATAGAAAAAACTGTAAAATAAAAGAAAAATCTGGGGCAGAAATAACCATTTGTGTGAAGCTCAAATGTGTAAGATTTGTAATGGACCATCCAGTGGTTTTTATAATACATTAAGATTTTACAATTATGAGAGCAGATAATATTCCCAGATTGCCATGAAAGATCCTCTTAGATGCAGTTATGCAGAAAGTTTGCTAAAAATACACAAAAGGGCGCAAATCAGAACTATTTCTAACAAAATGAGAGAGCTGGGTAGACTGTTAATTAATCTAAAAGTCATAACAAAAATTGTGAGTTTATTTTATGCATTGAAGCCCGAATATTTTGATAATCTTGTTTATGCAACTAAGATAGTAAGTGGATATGACGTACTTGATATGAAAGAATCCGATAAATTTTAAATACTTGGAAGTTATATCAGTTTAAACCACAATTTATAAACTACAAAAATTTAAAGCAAACCTTTTAAATATCTTTATGGACAATAAACGAAAAATTATAACCACACTCAAACTTTCAATCCGTGTTTGCATTGCAAAGCGAAGCGAATATTGTTGCCAGGTTATCGGGCTTCACAAAGTAATGTGATCGTCGCAGTATCTTTACAGGGCTCAGCAACATCGGATAGATATATAGGTTTATATGCGAACCGTTAGTGGGCCATCTGGATGAATACCCCTACAGTTTTCACTGCATGTAGAATACATTAGTAGTACAAAAATTGTGACAAAAATTTACCTAGATACGTTGTTGAGTCCGAAAGGGGGCCGCTCAACCGAGCTCTTTAGACCTTTTGAGAGCAATGATAGTGGAAGGTCACTCCATTATCACACTTGTTTTCTCCCATTCACCCGCTGGTGTGCGTCCTTGCATCTTCTGATATCCTTTTCCATTATATCGTGTTTTTCAGTTTTTGACTTTATCCCTCTATTTCTAGACTTTTGATGTCCAACACAACTTGTTCTTCTCACATTTGGTTTTTGGTCTTCCTCTTGTTACCTTTTGGCTTCCACCTTGTAATTTTTGCCAGTAGTGACTGTTCTTCTGTCCTGTGTATAGGGCCGTACCATTTCAATCGCTTTATCAATCTTACAATATCCTCCCCTTTCAAGATTTCATTTATTTCCAAATTCATTAACGTCCTATAATCTTGTTGCGTTACTTTTTTTGGTCCGAATATTTTTCTTACAATTTTTCTTCCAAAGGTTCTTACGTTTTCCTCATCCCTTTTTGCAAGGCAAATCGTTTCCGCTGCGTAGGTCGCCACGAGCCTTATTACGATCTTGTATATTTTCAATTTTTGTACTTGTACTTAATCTCTTGTCCCTCATTAGTAGCTTATATTTATAATATGCATTATATCCTAATTGTATTCCCCAACAAGCACCAAAGTAACGGAAACCGAGACTGGAACCTATTTGAAGTAGCTTAGACGCAATCGCGACTATAAATATTACTTATTTGTATAAATTACTTCAATTACCAAATTTAAAGTCTTCGAAACGTAGTTTCTACCACGATTTGTTACTTTGTAGTAAGATAACTTTAAAGTCAATTCACTGGTATTGGCGACGTCACGTTTACTAATAAAATAACTTTGAAGTTTCTATGACTTACATTAGTTGCTAAGCACCCCACGAGCAATGATCAATTCTCTCCTTCCATGCATTAAATCATTTCGCTTATACCTTTCCATAGTATTCTATTCGTTGCTTTCTCCTTCTAGTATCTAATTCCCATTTTCTTTAAATCCTCCGACACCGCCTGCAAGCAAGTTATTCTAGGTTTTCTCCTTCCTAGTGGTTTATCGCACGATTGGACACCAAAAAACGTGTGCTGTTCTTACATTGAGGTACTCTATCAGTTCCGCTCATTTCACAAGTTTCGGCTTGCCGGTATTTCTTTGTTAATCGCTGAATTTAGCTTTTATGAACGCTAAATATGTTATTTCGATCAATAAATGAAGCGGGCCCACGGAAGAAAGACGGGCAAGCGTTAAGTTGGAGAGAAAGTGCGACATAACGTGATCTATTCCGCGATCTATTTCCGTTCGAAAATGACGGCTAAAATCTAATTCACTAAAAGTTTCACTTCGACTTTCTTGCTTAAGTGATAAAAGCATAATCCTTGATTTCAAATGAGGTGTTTCTCTAACCGTCTGGGTAAAAGAAAACATTAACTTCCATCCTACGAAATTTTAGGGTTAAATAAGATAGATAAGAAATTTAAAACTGTCAAAGATTTCAATTATCATTTATTAGTAATAGAAGAATGTAGTACATCAAGGAAGAGACTCGAGATATGTTAAGGATGAAAATTTTTAAAAGGATATCGTAACCTTTTTTGTAAATTCTTCTTACGTCGTCCAACTTTGCACTTGACTTTTTTTTTAAATAATTTCTGTAACCGCGTAGTAAGATCAAAGAAAATAGAAATTCTCGTTTGTAATACCCTAACTTCGTTTCAAAATCATTTGTGTAAAAGCGAAATTTTTATTAGTACAGTATGTTTAATTAGCTTTTTTGCTGTTTAGTTATGAAAATAGGAAGAAATGACAACTACCGCGGTTGGAATAGACTTAGGAACAACCCACTCCTGCGTGGCAGTTTATCAATATGGAAAGGTGGAAATAATATCTAATGACCACGGTTCCTTGATCACTCCATCCTGGGTTGCCCTTAACGACGAAGAGCGTCTTGTGGGTGAAGCAGCAAAAGATCAAGCGCATCAAAATCCCGAAAATACAATTTACGGTAGCTAAATTTACATACATATATATACGTACACACTAAATCTTCAAATACCTTTCTTTTTAGATATGAAACGGCTAATTGGCCGTCGGTACAACGATGAAACGGTACAACAGGATATTAAAAACTGGCCTTTCAAGATAATCGATGTTGACGAATTCCCAAAGGTTGCAATAACATCTCGTGGTAATGAAATCAATCTTAAACCGGAAGAGATAAGCGCCATGGTGCTTAGCAAACTGAAGCAGACCGCCGAAGCGCGTTTGGAAACCGAAGTAAGCAAAGCAGTTATAACCGTACCGGCCTATTTCACTATTAATCAAAGGGAGGCAACTTTAGAAGCTGCAAAGCTAGCTGGACTAGAAGTAATGCGTTTGCTTAACGAACCGACGGCCGCCGCTTTAGCATACGTCTTCACCAAAGAAGAAATGAGAGGAACGTTTTTGGTTTACGATTTAGGAGGTGGCACGTTAGATGTTTCAATAATTACTGTCACAGATGAGCATTTTATAGTTAAAACTACTAGCGGGAACACACATCTCGGTGGCGAAGATTTCAGTAATAAATTGCTCGAACACGTAATTAATTTATTTGATAAGAAACACAATAAGCAGTTACGGAATAATAAACGGGCCATGTCCCTTCTGAAACGAGAAAGTGAGAGCGCCAAGAAGAAACTTTCGTTCACAACGCGAATTAAAGTATTTGTTCCTCACTTGGTTGATGGTATCGACTGCAATGTGGAGATAAGTAGAGCGAAATTTGAGGAACTGAACGCAGACCTGTTTCGATCTACACTGGACCCTGTTATCGCCGCTCTAAAATCCATCAATATGACGAAGCTGGATATCGATAAAGTGCTTATGGTGGGAGGATCGTCTCGGATACCAAAAATCAAAAGTTTACTAGGAGAGTTTTTTATTAATAGAGAGGTATACTCGTCAATTAATCCAGACGAAGCTATCGCGTACGGCGCAAGTATATTTGCAGCCATACATAGTGGCATCGACATTAGAGACAAAAGCAGTTTTATAATAAAAGATGTTGTTCCTATGGCTCTAGGTACTGGAGTCTGTGAAAATCATGAAACGTACAGCATCGTCATTGAAAAGAATGCTACAATACCGATATCAAAGACGCGACAATACTTTACACTTAAAGACAATCAGTCTCACATTTATTTCCCTGTGTATGAAGGAGATGATCCCAAGGCCAAGAATAACCATTTTCTAGGATCAATCACAATCACCGAAATTCTACGTAAACCTAAGGGCGAAGAAAAATTTGATGTGACATTTTCGATAGACATTAATGGTATACTTACAGTGTACGGGAAGAGTACCACAACAGGAAGGGATGCTAGTACTATCATTGATAGGAAATTCTAAAAACCATATTTAATAAATTACTTGCTTCTGTAAAATATGCGTTTACTAAAAGACATTATAATTTCACTTATATTTTTTTATCCCAACGATATATTATTATTTCTATTTCGTTTCAAAAGACACATATGTCTGATTTGCCGTTGTTGGGTGGAATAGAAGGTACTTAAACCACAACCCCAAGGATGTGAATTGAAGCTGACTGGTTTCCTTACTAGGAGATCCTCTTAGTAGATTTTATTCCGCGGCCCTGACGATAATTAGCCGGAAAATTTATCTCATCTAGAAGTAGTTGGCATGCAAAGTATCTACACTAAGGTGTCCCTTATTTAAAGAAAACTAGCGATTTTTTCGGTCTTACTCTCTGAAAAGTTTGCAATTGTATTTAAAATAAACCCTGATTTTTTCCATATTTCCAAAATTTTACTAACCTGTGCCCACACCTTTGATTAATTTGACCAAATGCCATTTTAACGAAAACTACCGCTAATATGCCTGCATTGGCCGACAGAACCTTCAAACAATATTAAACTGAATATTACAAATGGTATTTCAGTTTTTCACCACAGCAAAACACGTCGGAACTTAGCAATTGTGATGCATCACTACGATTATGCCACCCCGTACTATGGGTACAGAACAAGTCTAGCAAGCCTAAATTCTTTAGTGTGAAGTTAACGCTATACTAAGAGTGTAAGCTAGGAATATCTCAACGGGAAATAATGATCTGGGCCTCACGAAAAGGGTTGAAGAAACTTAAGAACCTTTAAAAGGAATATAGTAAAAAAAATATTTTGACCAGATAAAGTAACGCCACAGGAATATAGGAGTTTAATGAACTTTGAAATAAACCTAGTCTTCAAAGTAATTGATATTTTTTACTGATAAAGGCAAAACGAATGAAATGGTATGGTCATATGCACAGGAAAGGAGTAGAATCACTACTAGCAAAAATTACAAGCTGGAAGCCAAAAGGTAACAGACCAAAGGGAAGACCAAGAATCAAATGAGAAGGTCAAGTTGTGAAGGAAATCAAAAGTCTAGAAATGGAAGGATGGAGTCAAGAACTGAAAACAGGAAACAATGGAAAAGGATATCAGAGGACACAAAGACACATACCAGCTAGTAATTAGGAGAAAGAAAGAGTGGTAATGGTGTGACCTTCCGCAATCAATACAGTCAATAGGTCTGAAGAGCATAGCTGAGCGGCTCAAATTCCGGAAGGAATGAGTGGTCACGTAACATGTGCGAAACTTTTATTTTGAGTTACAGGCTGAATAGATCCTCCAAAAAGTTTTACACTATTCTAGTATTAAACAAAATCGCATCATAGCATGTTTTCCGATCCTAATCTTCGTCAGAAACAGAAAACCAACGTACCCAGCGGCAGATAACAGTTTTCTTTAGTGTGTTCATTACATGTACTTGCAGATGTGAGAGAAAACTTTATTTTAATATACTATATGCAAATTGAAACGGCGTTTCTTTATCCGCAGGAAGTTTGGGTTTACCTCAATATATTAATCCATATTCGCCCTGATATGATACCTACGTTGCGCCTTATCTGAGTCATTTATTTAACTAAAATAGATTTTTAATCATATTATTCCATTTTGTATTACAAATTTTACATCCTTTTCATTTCCTACTTTATTTATTTCCCGGTATAATTTCAAATGTTCTGAAAGTTTTCCACTTTAGTTTTTATGTTCCTACAAACACAAGGCAATAAGAGTTTTAGATTATAAAAATTTGGAAAGTGTTTGATGGCGTCCTTGTATATCAAATAGTTTATATTTCAAACATTTGCCAGAAGACACATAATCAGCTTTAGTTATTTCAAATATATTTCAATAACCATAACCTATCGATACACGTACCTGTAAAATCGTATATGCTCTGAGTATCTTTGCAAGTTATAAGCCAATCATGTTATGCCATGTTATGAATTGAGATTTCAAAAGTCGGCTGTTTAG
The DNA here is from genome assembly GCA_031763485.1 of Osmoderma eremita. Classification (NCBI taxonomy): domain Eukaryota; kingdom Metazoa; phylum Arthropoda; class Insecta; order Coleoptera; family Scarabaeidae; genus Osmoderma; species Osmoderma eremita. Next base: position 16,066 of record JARFOC010044424.1, on the reverse strand, counting down.
TTGTGAGAACTATATATGGTTGTTCGGGAAAAATACATATATTCTTACCAACCTTAATTTTTATTTCTTCAACACGAATGATCTTTATAGCTTCTGTACAGCTTTCATGGTGTGTTTCGTTTTTTCACTGGCAGACTGTATGTATATACATAATAATAGTTATACTGGAGAAATACCTGCATCATATAATTTTTTAGGACTACCAATAAATACCTTCAAAAAGAAATAAATGAGGTAGACACGTCTTGCACATTGCGAAATAAAATTGGATTCCTATTAAATGGCATTTAACATTAACCGAAAGAAAACTAAGAGGGTATCAAAAATATTCATGCAGAAAGTAATCATGACAAGTTTGCTTCACATGCATATATTACATTGCCAACGATGGCGGTTGTTTTAATACATTAAATATCCAATTTAAGGAAGTTGATTTTCCGACCACGTATATTCTCACGACTTATTACGACATAACACGAGGCACGCCTTTATCAGATGTCATTACCATGTTGGCAATTTTTTGTTCATCTACTCAAAACACTCATCAGCATCAGTTAATCAGTAGTGATATCGTATAGGACAAGCAAGTCGTATAAATCCCCCGGTTCGATAGCAAGAGGACATTTCAAGTATTTGGATACGTGAGCCGGTAATTTTACTAGTTAGAGCTTGGCTGGCCTGGATAAATAGGATTTGCGCCCAGATTTCCAATTCCAATAGATATTTATTGAGAGTCTGGGAGAGAAAAATAGTCTGTTAAAATTACACCCTAATAAAAGCAGTTCTGTTGTTGGTTGTTTCTTGGTGTAAGTATATTTTAATTGTCAATTGATTTATACTACTTTTGTGTGTGGTATCGTAGTAGTCTTATTTGGTTTTACGTTATGCAATCTCATCATACTAATCATTGCGCAAAATGTCATAACGTATAATAGATTTTTTTTATCTTTTGGTCTAACAAAATTTACAAAATCAGTTATAACCCTTCTTCATAATATTCCTTAACTTTTATTAAAGTTTATTACAATCCAAAAATTTTTAAAGTTAGTATAAAATTCAAAAACGGTCAATTATCTTTTGCAAAGGGATTTCTTACAAAATCGGTACAAGCAACTGGTTAAGGATAGTGAATTTTTGGATGATACTTCCAATTATTATGTACTTTCGGTTTAACAGGAAACGATACCAACTTATCCTTTGATAGAAGCTACATTTAGAAACATGGATAAAAGATTGTTACTAAAATAACAGGAAAATAATAAGAAAGTACTTCTAATGACATATAGTCCAGATAAGTAATTTTTGAAATGTAAATCGAATATCAGTTAATCGTCAGCTTGTTTCTCATATTTTGCTGCTACTGTAATTTTCATAAAAAATAAAGACGATATTAACTTTATCAAAACACTGTTGGGAGTTATCACATACACACGTCATCAAAACAATTCATTCTTCAGCATAAATTCTATTGGATCTATGCCCACTTTGTGAAAAAAATAATTTTAATTTAACATCTGAGGATCCGCGATCCAATAGTATTTTGCTTATCTTAAACCGCGATTTTGTTGAGCAACAACACCCCTTTACAGCTTCGACCTTGCTTCGCCAGACTATTTCTTATGACGCAGGTTTGCATTATATCTGAAGATCATGTACGTACTCGTACCAGATTGGAAAGTGATTAACCGTCCTGAGACTTTGTACTAACCCCAATACATACATGATACAAACAATTAAAGGAAACGTCAAACTTGACTCGGGAACTAAAAAATATGCACATATGCCGGACGCGATTGCCGTGTGATTGAATGATTCAATAGATGACCGTCACACAGCGATCTCTTCGCTTGCAATAGCGGGAATTTTAATTTTCACTTTTAATAATGTGGATGTTACAGTTTACCTTTTAAACATAATATCTTGATTGCTTTGTTAAAATGTTTACGTAACTAATTTTGTCTGACTATTATTTACATAAGCTGCTGAATAAAGATATGGAAACGTTGCGACATGAAGTAAATTTTGTTTTATTTTACTCGCATAGCCGAGATGACAGGAGCATTCTCATGTACTTTCCAACGGATTTTACTATGGATTAGTATTAAAAAAAAATTTTTTTGAGAAGCGACGCCTAAGCGGTACTAATTAAGCATCTCCCACTCGTCATATAGGTGGTATAAATTGAGTAACCGGGTTTTAAGATAAAAATATATTGAAAATAAACGGTATAAACTAGTCTATAATCGTATATTGTTTAATACAAGTGTAGAAAGCATCACGTAAATCGTCGTAAATAACATTTTCTTGGAAACATACCTATATATAGATCTAAATAAATGGTTTGTTGTTCGAAAGCTTAACTAAAGTCAAAGGTAAAGTAAATTTCTTTATCTTAAAACATATTTGTATAGTAATATATATAGCTACGAAGGTCAATTAGATTAGTGGAAGAGACATAATTAACAAAAAAATATGACAAGACACTACTGTAGTAAGTATGTGAACACATGAAGAGAAGTTGGCTAGAAGAAGAAGTTCAATAATGTTAGGCCTACTTTGACTTTATATTGTCGACATTTACTAGCTAAGCTAGTAAATTATAACAGAAATGCTTTTAGAAATAATTAATTTTGAAGTGTATCTAAATTGTCAATTATAGCTTCGGTTTCTTTAACCTTATGTTACAGAACCAAAATCTTTACTTACGGTTTGTAACAATGGTCTTACCTTACTCCAAAGGGTATATAGGGTTGGATTATTATATATACATATATCAACGAGTTACAATGTGTAAATAAATATGTGTTGAATTTTATAGGGCTTGGGATGGTGTTTGACTTTTTATCAATTAACGTACCATATTCAATGGTAATACAATTTTAGATATAAACAAAAAATGCCCTGATGGACAATTATTAATAAAAATAACAAATACAATTATACTATGTTACTAAAGGGGACAAAATAAATATATGAATATTTAAAAAAATAAAAAGAAAAGCTTTATATAAAACGCACTAAAAAGGAAAAAACAATATTTTTCCTAAACCCTATTGGCTCACCCCACACTAAGGATTTTAACTTAAGTTTTTTCTCGCAATGTGGGCAAACCAATAGAGCTTAGAAAAAAACTTGTTTTATCCTTTTTAGTGTGTTTTATATCAAACTTTTTTTTAATTCATTTAAATATATACTTATTATATCAACTTGAATGCGCATAGGATTGCCCCCTATACGATTGTTATTTGAATTAATATTAGAATTTCCCGTGGGTATAAAAAATACTACAAATCAAACAATATTTTCTTTTATTGTAAATTAACACATTATAACAGATTACACAAACATTCAGGACCCATGTTCAAATTTTACAAATACACTTAGTGGCTAAGCACCCCATGAGCAATGATCAATTCTCTCCTTCCATGCATTAAATCATTTCGCTTATACCATTCCATAGTATTCTATTCGTTGCATTCTCCTTCTAGTATCTAATTCCCATTTTCTTTAAATCCTCCGACACCGCCTGCAAGCAAGTTATTCTAGGTTGTCTCCTTCCTAGTGGTTTATCGCACGATTGGACACCAAAAAACGTGTGCTGTTCCTACATTGAGGTACTCTATCAGTTCCGCTCATTTCACAAGTTTCGGCTTGCCGGTATTTCTTTGTTAATCGCTGAATTTAGCTTTTATGAACGCTAAATATGTTATTTCGATCAATAAATGAAGCGGGCCCACGGAAGAAAGACGGGCAAGCGTTAAGTTGGAGAGAAAGTGCGACATAACGTGATCTATTCCGCGATCTATTTCCGTTCGAAAATGACGGCTAAAATCTAATTCACTAAAAGTTTCACTTCGACTTTCTTGCTTAAGTGATAAAAGCATAATCCTTGATTTCAAATGAGGTGTTTCTCTAACCGTCTGGGTAAAAGAAAACATTAACTTCCATCCTACGAAATTTTAGGGTTAAATAAGATAGCCAAGAAATTTAAAACTGTCAAAGATTTCAATTATCATTTATTAGTAATAGAAGAATGTAGTACATCGAGGAAGAGACTCGTGATATGTTAAGGATGAAATTTTTTGAAACGATATCGTAACCTTTTTTGTAAATTCTTCTTACGTAGTCCAACTTTGCACTTGACTTTTTTTTTAAATAACTAACCGCGTAATAAGATCAAAGAAAATATAAATTCTCGTTTGTAATACCTTAACTTCATTTCAAAATCATTTGTGTAAAAGCGAAATTTTTATTAGTACAGTATGTTTAATTAGCTTTTTTGCTGCTTATGTTAGTTATGAAAATAGGAACAAATGACAACAACCGCGGTTGGAATAGACTTAGGAACAACCCACTCCTGTGTGGCAGTTTTTCAATATGGAAAGGTGGAAATAATATCTAATCTACACGGTTCCTTGATCACTCCATCCTGGGTTGCCTTTAACGACGAAGAGCGCCTTCTGGGAGACCCAGCAAAAGATCAAGCTTCGCTAAACAAACAAATCGTATTAATCAATTATTTAGTCAGTTAAAGAACCATACATTTACCTTAAAACAAAATAATATAGTTTATTTGCCACAGTGCAATACATGCAAGACTACATTGATCATACTAAACAACGACTACAGCATAGAATAACACAACACAAAAGCAACATCATCACGGCAGACTCATTTTTTAAATAAAATCACGAATTGTAATAGTAAAAGTGATTGTATAGGTTTCTTACCGATATACATGGGGCTACTACCACACATACAGATAAGACCACACTAAATAAAGTGCGAGGAAATCATATACAGTTTAGAGTATTTTACCAAGCAGAAAAGACCTGGTGCATACATACACATTCACTCTGTAGATAACAACCACACATATACACATCTATACACACATATATTAGAAGTCTAGGCAAACAAACATAACAACATACAAACTAATACAAAAAAAACCACAGATAGTGGAAAACAACGGTATTACCAACAAATAAAGTATACCTATGTAGAACACAAATAACTTTTGTGAGCGTTGAGACCTCAGGCTACACACATCTTGTTTTTTAAAATGTATTGTAGATGTATAAATATAATAACTTTTTCAATTTTAATAAATTTGACAATTAATCAGAAAAAATGTTTATGCCATCACCTCCACCATGTGTAGAAGCGTTTCGCCGTATACAGCTCATCGGTACACCCTTGTGGAAGTGATTGCAATATCTGTACTAACCCGTTGTTAAAGATGACATTTATTGTAACGATATGGTAATCTTCTTCTTGTAAATTCTCACATAATCCAACTTTGCACTTTTTTAATAACCGTGTATAAGAATAAGAAAAAAAGGAAATATATATTCTCATTTGAAATGCCCTAACTTCATTTCATAATCATGAGTGTAAAAAACGAAATATTTAATACTACAGTGTTTACTATTAGGTTTCTTACTATTTAGTTTTGAAAAGAGAAGCAAAAATGACAGCACCCGCGGTTGGAATAGACTTAGGAACAACCCATTCCTGTGTGGCCGTTTATCAATATGGAAAGGTGGAAATAATATCCAATGACCACGGTTCAAGAACTACCCCCTCCTGGATTGCCTATACCAAAGAAGAGCTCCTTGTGGGTGAAGCAGCAAAAGATCAAGCCAATCTAGATCCCGAAAATACAATTTACGGTAGGAAAATTTAAATGTATGCATAGGTAACTCTAAATACTGTGCTTTTTAGATATGAAGCGGCTAATTGGCCGTCGATACAAGGATGAAACGGTACAGTCGGATATTAAGAACTGGCCTTTCAAAGTAGTCAACGATAACGGATTGCCGGAGGTGGAAATCACAACTCCCGGCATTAAAGCCCTTAAACCGGAAGAGGTAAGTGCCATAGTTCTGAAAAAACTCAAAGAGACTGCCGAAGCTTACTTGGAAACCAAAGTAAATAAGGCAGTTATAACCGTACCGGCCTATTTCACTGACTATCAAAGAGAGGCGACCATGGAGGCTGCTAAACAGGCTGGACTAGAAGTACTGCGTCTCATTAACGAGCCTTCGGCCGCCGCTATAGCATATGGTGACACCAAAGAAGATATGAGAGGAACCCTTTTGGTGTACGATTTCGGAGGTGGCACGCTAGATGTTTCAATAGTTACTATCACAGATAGTGCTTATATAATTAAAGCTACTAGCGGAAACACACATCTCGGTGGCCAAGACTTTACTAACAATTTACTCGAACACATAATTAATATATTTGATAAGAAACACAATAAACAGATACGAAATAATAAACGGGCCGTGTGCCGGCTGAGGGAAGAATGTGAAAACGCGAAGAAGGAACTTTCATTTTCCACGCGAGTTAGAGTATTTGTTGATTACTTGGTTGATGGTATCCCCTGCGATGAACAGATAACTAGAGCTAAATTTGACGAACTCAATGCAGACCTATTTCAAAGTGCATTGGATCCTGTTACTGACGCTCTAAAATCCAGCTATATGACAAAAGATGATATCGATAAAGTGGTTATAGTAGGAGGATCGTCTCGGATACCAAAAATTAAAAGTTTACTAGAACAGTTTTTTATCGATAGAAAAGTGTTCTCATCTATTAACCCAGATGAGGCAATCGCGTACGGTGCATGTATCCATGCAGCAGTGTATTGTGGGATCGACATTAAGAACAGCGGCAACTGTATAATAAGAGATATTATACCGATGGCTTTAGGTATTGCAGTTAAGGAAAATTTCGAAACGTTCGATATCGTCATTGAAAAGAATGCTACAATACCGATATCAAGAACACGACAATACTATACACTTTACGATAACCAGCGTAGTGCTATGATTTCTGTATACGAAGGAGACGATCCCAAGACCAAGAATAACAAATTTCTAGGAAAATTCACAATCACGGAAGTACCACCTAAACCTGCGGGCGAAGAAAAGTTTGACGTGACATTTTCAATTGACATGAACGGTATACTAAGAGTGTACGCGAAAAATATCTCAACAGGAAATGATGCATGTATTGTCACTGATCGGAGATTCTAAGAACCATATTTATTACATATACTAGATATATATTCTAAAAACCATGTTTAATAAATTATTTCTTCCTGTGGAATGTGCGTTTTCTAAAATTATGATTTCACTTACATTTTGTTATCCCAACGCTTTATTATCATTATATTTCTATTTCGTTCAAAAGCACACATATGTCTGATTTTCCATAACAAAATGGAATAGAAAGTTCTTGAAACACTACCCCAAAGATGTGAATTCAAAGTGATTAATGTCCTTGCATCTCTTACAAGGAGATTTTATTCCCCGACGCTGACGATGTCTCATCTAGAGGTAGTTGGCCTGAATAGTATGTACACTGTAAAAAGTTACAGTGATAATTGTGTGCAACTTTGTTACCCACTGTAAAATTACAGCCCAATGTAATATTGCAGATGGTCTTGTAGAATTAATGTGCTGCGTGTAACAATAAAGGTAACATGTATTTCCTCACAATGAGTGTAGAATTTCAAACGCAGGATATATTAATAAATCTCATTTGTAAAAAAGCAAATGCAAGGTAATGTTCCATTTGACAAATTGTGTTAAGACTTGGTAGATTTGTATTTTTACTATATCAGTATGTAAGGTTTAAGGTCATTTGTAATACCCTTTAAAATGTAGAATTACAATGATAGTCGTGGGTAACAAAGTAAATATAATTTACCCCGTACAGCACAATCTCTAACAAGTGATATGCACATAATAATTTCGTATCGTGTCTAATTGTGGGACGTTGTGTTTGTAGTAGGTGATCGAGTAACCAATAAAAACAACTTTGATGCCGGACAGTCCAGATAATATGTTAGTGTTTAAAATACCTTGAAAATCTGAAACCAATCTGAAATTTAAATATACATTTTCCTGAATCTATGCATATTGTGTTAATTTAAAGACTGAATTTTTTTGAATAAAAATTTCTGTTAGTTTCACTTTATGTAAAATATATTCTAAGGTAAACCATTTATAACTTAGTTTAACTAATACAAAAAGGAAAAATTGATATAGTAAAGATTTCAAGGACTGTGCGACAGCACAATAAACACAATGTTCGGATTATTACTCCCGCACAACGTATTGATTAATTCTGGAGGACACGTGTTTCGGGAATACGTGGATACGTTGTGCGGGAGGAGTAATCCGAACAGTATGTTTAAAATTGACCTAACAAAACTTAACGGAAGGGTAGGCATATCAAAGATACTAATTTATAACGTTACAACAATTCTATAATGTAATAATAAGTATATAAATTAATTTGCAAGGGCGAGAACGCAAGTGGAGAACTACCTTCTATCTGTAGATGCACAATACTGCCTCTGCATAAATATAGTCTCATAAATTTCGCTAAATTTGTAGGAATCTTTTTGCGGGCAACAATCCTCACCATGCGAATATGGGCATTCTTCGATCTTAAAATACCCAATGTGCAATCGCCAATTTTATATTTGAACAATTATTGTATAAATATGACTTAATTCAATTTCGTTTATCCACAAATTAAATACATACGTACACAGTAGTTATACTTAGGTACGTACATTTGTAAGATCAAAATACACCTATCATCTATCTAAATAAAATTGAGACAACTCACAGGCCTAGTTCGCATTATTACAAACTCTACTACTACTGTTACATTCTGTAATGTTTCTCGTTGTGAAAAATACCGTAGTCTTATAGAGCTGTTTGTAATTTTACAGTATTTCAAATAACCCCATTTGATGGCTTCACCTTCCGCCATTTTCTCTTGTAAAATATTAAAGTCCGAATACAAAATTGTATAAGTGCAAAAAAAGATGTCTCAAAGTTACCCCGAGAGTCGGGGTTACTTTGTGACACCTACATATTTCTATTGAAATCAAAGGAAAATAGCTTTACGACATAACTAGTCTCTGTACTGATTTTACAGAAAAAGCGTGTAAGTCTCTAAGCATGGAATATGCATGTTTGGAATAAAAAATACGCAAAAAAATAAAAAGTAAACATTCATTGGGAAACTTGGGAGCAATTAACAAAACCATTTAAATTACCTACACAGAAAAAAAAGGATTTCTGTATTTAAGTAAATCTAATTTCTTGACAAAATTTACTTCGCTTAAGAAAATAGTTAATTAAAGCCAGAATGATTACTTTAGTGAATAAAATGAATCCCTTTGACCGAAGTATTTGCTTTTCTTGAAAAATCACTTGGGCGAAGTAAACACCTCTCGCCCTAAGAATATATTTTCTTAAAACGAACCTTGCATATTCTTCTTTCAATTACTTAGAGCTTTCTTCCTTCAAGCAAGAAATACTTCATTGAAAACAGATGGAACAATAACTTTACTTATGAACACCTGCGCAATGATGCAATCGTAAAAATGCAGTGCCCAGTGTCATTCGGCGTTGTTACTGTATGTGAGTAGGATGAATTGACTTATTATTATTATTTAATTATTTACCTAAGAGTGTGGTTAAAATGATCTGTCCAAGATTAAAACTTAGAGGTGAGTAGAGCAATACCTTTAGTGCTGCATAATTGTAGGAGTTTATATTGTTATTATTTATTAATTCAAAGAAAATGTATGAGAACGAAGATAAATTATGTATAAGTAGGATTATCAGTGGATAAGCTTCCTTCCGAGTGCTGATAAGGCGATTGAGAAAAGTATCGTATACAGTTAACATATAATTTACCAAAATAATGTTTAGTTTAAACTGACAAACAGTGAGTTAGCATTACAAACGTTTTTAGGTTGGATTGTCAATGCTAAAAATTGAAATACTAATTAAATTATACTAGAATATTTCAAACACAATAAACTTACAAATTAACAATTGTAATGTGTTGGAAAAAAATGTAACGTTCAGCCGTCTTTACTCTGTTGTTTATTTTGTTTGAGAGTTTATGTTCTTTAGAATATTCTAGCATAATTTAATTGGTACATATTTCAATTTGTTCCTTGAAATGAGGTGAATCCAACCACCTCACAACGTCTGTACTGTTAATTTACTGTTTCAGTGTTTAAAACTTTTTGGAAAAAAGTAAACGACTGTTTGGATCCAAATTACTGCAGGGTGCATAAATACATACATATGTATGTCCAGTGGTGTGCATAAAAAATAGGCTTCAAAGTTCTTTTTAATTCGTTACCCGTTTTTTAATGCATTTTAGAGCACTCTAGATGCAAATGTATCCAGTATAGTACAATCACACTTTGATTTCGACTTAAATACTTTATTGGAAACCAGTCCTGTTGGAGAGAGTGTTTTGAATTATTATGAAAGTTATAATGTATTAGATAACACTAGAAGAAATAGACTTACGGATTTAATATGCAAAAATAATTATTGCAAGTTAGTGAATAAGTGAGTTGAAAAATTTCAGTATTTGTATAGACTTATTGTATTATACACATGCTTGCAGTCCGATAAGACGCGACGGGTATAATATTTTAGTGTTGAAAATTACAAATTTGTTTCCAAATGAAAATTCTCTTATGTATTACGTTCCTGCCATTAAGAAACACGATAGCCCCATAGGAAAACATATACTTGCCCGTGGAAAACTCGTAGACAAAATCTTAATTTTTGGTTGATGAATTTAGATTGTCAATTAATGAAAAGGAAAAATCAAGAGCGAAAAACTCGTTCAATTTTAGTGAGAGTCGAGGTAAATACACACTTTATAAAGCAAAGTAATACAAGTATTGCTGCATCATATGTATGTAAAACGGGATCTTCTGCATTAGGGGTGAAATCCAAATATCAATCCTGTTTACTATTAGAAGAAGGTTAGAGATTTGAAAAACTTTGTGCCAATGGACAAGTGCACCTATGGTAATTATTTTAACCAAAGTTTTTGTTTCTGTATTATTTTATGAAATAAAGCTAAGGTTAGACATTTTTAAAATGGAGCGTCATAAAGTAAGATTTAAAATCACTGCCCAAATACATCTAAAAGTAATATTGGAAAGCATTAACAAAGGCCCAATCACTTAAACTAAAATTCAACTTTTGTTAGTTCCCAAGTAAATAAATCACTCAACATTCTATCATTTTATTTTTATTTTCTATAATTATACAACAATTCTTTATACAAACACATAACTACATGAGTAGTAGGTAACTTATTTCTCGTCAAACAGCCATATTTAAAGTACACAACTTAAGAATAACTTACATGCTATAAATGGAAATATTTACAGTCTATATTTACACCGAAAATTTTACACGGACACCAGGAAAATAGAAATTTATATGACGATAGTTCTACTAATTATATACACTTTACACTGACTTTTGACACCTGACAGTTCCTTTAAATTAAATAACCACACGTGATGTTTGCTGACACGAAAGACGACAAGTATTCTTTATAGGATTTTGGGAATATTTACCATGCAACAGAGTTTTGAGTTTATACACAATAAGTAGTTATAAAAGTTGAAAGGGAAGATACAGTTACGAGTTTTTACCATAATAACTTTAATTTTTCATCAAAAAGTACTTCTCTGCCCGATCTATATTACTTATATACCATTCTTTTATATTCGGTGCAAGTCCTTGTTTAAGAAGCACCGTTCTATTCTTTCCTTAAATATGGTTTGTCTGTTTCAATTGATATATTTCAGTAGTCCACCGTTAATATGTCTAAGATCATAATATACATAAATCATAGGGTTATTTCTATGTTATTATAGCGTTGGCAAATTTCATGAGACAAATAATGATAAATCAGCAACACATTAGACAATATTTTGGAACATATTTGTATGCCATTAATTACATTTATCTTCTATAAGACTAACAAATATATGAACTTTTGCAAAACAACGTAATGAACGTACCACAAAAGTACTACTAATTTAAACTATTTTCTGAAAAATTAAGAGATTTACAAATAATGAATCATGCAAGATAAATTTAGTATTACCAAAGAAACGAAATTGAAATTGGTACACAGCTATAAATATGAAGAATAATTCAATTTTATATACAATTAGCAAATAAGGAATTTAGTTAAATTAGTATAAGTAACAATTTAAACTTTCGCAAATAATTTCAAGGTTAAACTAGTGAATATAAACTGTCTGGCATAACAGGAATACACTGGGTATGATGTATTTTGGAAACGGTACATATACAGGTTATTCTTGTGGATTTTTTGAAAATGCAGATATCTCTTGTCATTTTGGTAATATTCATGATTTTTTTTGTTTTTATGCCTTCTAATTTAATTTCAAAATATATTGGTAAAATAAAGGCACGTTACTATGATCATTTATGTGATATCATTTATGTATGTCTTTCAGTGGTCCTGAAAATTCCTTTGAAAAGAGGATTGATTTGGCAAAAATAAAAACTAAACAAGGCGGGAAGTTTGAAATAATTGCTATATCTTAGTGATATTTTGTCATACTCCAATACTAACTAGAGTGTCATTAATTACCTAAATAAAATAAGTAGACCTTGTGCCCAATTGCTTATTGATTGAAATCCAAGATTTGTAGAAAGTAATGGGACCCGCAAATGTACATTGGTAACAAACATCGGTTTACTGGATAAAATTGCGGAAAAAATATGTTGCTTTGAAAGGATTTGGTAAATGATCAAGAGATTATGAACCTTCAAAAACCTTGTTATAAAAAAGCTCCAAACTGCACAATCTTTGTCTCATTTTATCTCTGGATATTTTCAAGATACGGTTCCTTTATCTCGAATGTGAGGTATAGTGACCGCGAGATTTCCCAGGAAATGGGATTTTTGTTGTCATTAAGATAATTAAAAAAACTTTCTTAGGGAATCGGTTCAACATATTTAATAACTCAAAGAATTATTTTGAGATATTCAGCGTGACCACTGGTATGGCGCCAATTTAACAAATTATATAATGTAACATCACAAAATGAGGTTGTATGCCATGACATCCAACAAAGTTATTTGAAAAAATTGCTTAATATTCAATTTTAAAACTATGTGCAAATATTTGAAAACATGTTTAAAAAAATTAAAGATCTCAGTTTTTCATAAACTTAAAAAATGATTCCAGTATCAATTAGATTTTACTTTCATCTCAATTTAAATATGTAGCTTATCCAAAAAAATATTTAAAAACATATCAATTTTTAATTGTTTATAAATATGTCTTCAAAAATTTGTACACAGTCTCAAAACTAAATTCTAAGCCACTTCTTGGAATAACTCTGTATATTTAAAAAAGAAAATTAAGTACGTAGGAGCAATAAGTAGTAATAGAAGTAACAGGGGTATCTAAGTGAACCACAAAATCTAATTAGGATATAATACATATGACAAACATAAGCCACTAATGAGGAACAAGAGATTAAGTACAAAGTTGAAAGTATACCAAACCGTAATGAGGCCCGTAACGACTTACGCAGCGGAAACTATGGGGCTCACGAAAAGGGATGAGGAAAACTTAAGAAACTTTAAAAGGAAAATAATAAGAAAAAGATTTTGACCAAGAAAAAGTAACGGAACGGGAATATAGGAGTTTAATGAACTTTGAAATAAACCAAATCTACTTTCAGATGATATTTTTAGACTGAAAAAGGCAAAACGAATGAAATGGTATGGTCATATACAGAGGAAAGGAGAACAATCTCTACTAGCAAAGATTACAAGCTGGAAACCAAAAGGAAATAGACCAAAGGGAAGACCAAGAATCAAATGGGAAGGCCAAGTTGTGAAGGAAATCAAAAGTCTGGAAATGGAGCGATGGAGTCGAGAACTGAAAACAGGAAAGAATGGAGAAGGATATCAGACTTGGCAAAGACACATACCAGCTGGTGATTAGGTAAAAGAAATAGTGGTAATGGAGTGACCTTCTACTATCATTGCAGTCAAGAGGTCTGAAGAGCACAGCTGACCGGCTGAAATTCGGGAAGGAATAAATGGCCACGTAACATATGCGAAACTGTTATTTCGAGTTATAGGCTGAATAGATCTCTCAAATAGTTTGACAATATCGTAGTAGTATTCAAAATCGCATCATAGCATATTTGATGTGAGAGAAAACTTATTAACTAATATATTGTATATAAGTTGAAACCGCATTTCTTCATCTGGAGGAAGTCTGGGTTTACCTCTATATACTAATCTATAGTCGCCCTGATATGACATCTGCTCTGCGTTTTATCTGAGTCATTTATTTAACTCAAATAGATTTAATCGTATCATTCCATTTTGTATCACAAATTTTATATCGTTTTAATTTGGTATTTTATTTATTTGGCGATGTAATTTCAAATATTCTGAAAGTTTTCTGGATTAGTTTTTATGTTCCCAGAAACACAACGCGAAAGACATTTTAGATTATAAAAGTTTGGAAAGTGTGTGAATGCTTTCTTGTACGAAATTTATTTATTATTAATAATATAACTTTCTAACTAGTGACTGCGATAAACAATTGAATTCGATATTCGCTTGATACGTATTCATGACGTGACAGTATGATTCGTAAAGGAAGAGGTTTCTTAGTAAAAAAGGTTTCTGTACAGTAATCTACATGCGATTCACTCAATTCAAATCTTTGTTCTTTCCATCCTATTTTTTGTACTAGAAATTTAACGCAAGTCGTTGCGTTTTATGTGATAGTTATTGTAAGTTAGTTATCCAAATAACTTAACGTCTCTTTAGGATACTATATGTATCTATCCGTGTAATTGTAATTCTTGATGATGTTATATAGGTATATTTACATTAGATAGGACGGTTTGTCTGCACGAAAATTAGCAACCCTTTTTCAGTAAGGCCGCCAAACATCGGAATGTCTCGAACTAGAATTTCTGAAGGTTTTTATATCGCTCGAACTAACTTCGTCTCTCTGTTTAACTAAAGTAACAGCCGCCTTCCTTGCTCTATACACGGTGAGGTTGATTCCTTCGTCCTTAGCCTTTGACCGCTTACCATTTTCTTGTGAAGTGTCTTCTTTCTTATCGTCGGTGTCTTCGTCTCTTGTCGTATCCGCTGTCATACTTTCGTTTGCATCGCATATATCTACCCTAGATCCAGAACTATCCGGATTCTGACTGAGTTCCTGTGGCGAGCCGCTCCTATTTGATATCATAGAATGGTGCTTCAAATGCATCCATGACCACTCCTGCGGATAGAAGTGGGAATACAACCATTGACTCGGAGGTGGTATCAAAGGTGCGTTCAAAAACAGGCTCGCTGCGAGGGCATTGTTGAATAGATGATTATTTTGTATAGGTGGCGCTGTGAAGCCCGGAAAGGCCGGAGATGGTTGGGGTGAAGGCGTTGGCGAGGCAGTAACTGATATGTCGTCTTCGGCAGGTGAGACTGGACCACCACCGGCAGTCTTTAACAGACCTACTTGATTCGGTGAACTTTTAGGCGATGTTGTACTATGGGCGTTACAGTTTATCGATATTGGACCTAATGATGACGATGTTGGCTCTAGAATAGATTAAAATATCTCACTTCTCATATTAAGGTAATGTTCGTCGGTAAACCTACCGTTTCCTAATCTTGGTGATGTATTTACAGGTCTGTCTAAAGCGGCAAACATATGGTGGGGAAAATGGGGATGATGATGAGGTAAGAATGGTCCAGTGGGATACGGATGTCTTCCGCTAAGTAGTGCCCAGTCAGGATGATGTGGAGGCAGACCTAAATGATGAGCTAAACCTGAAACAAGATATTTCACGTTAGGCACATCGCTTCCACCAACAACATACATATACAATTTGTCTATTAACTAAATGTATCCTTATATATCATTTATATCTATAAATGAAGGGTTGGTCATAATTTTATAGTCAGTTGTGTCATGTAGGTACATATGTATATATCAAATATATTCTTAAATAAATATGGTGCGCCAATAGCTAATTAGTCCCTTAGTTATTATCTAGAGTTGTAAATTTTGTAATTACCTCAGACAGTAGAACAGTTCGTAGAACAAGTTCTACGAACAACAACATGGCACAGCCATGGGTAATAGTTTATCGCCATTTATCGCCAATTTATTTATGAGTAATTTT
>JARFOC010044396.1:0-22537 GCA_031763485.1 Osmoderma eremita | reverse complement strand
TGGGTATTCAAGGTAGAAAGATTTTGCTGTTTATGGACAATGCTGCTTGTCATCCACAGGAATTAGAGTTGCAAAACATAAAAGTCATGTTTCTTCCACCATGTACTGCTGTTACTCAATCATTAGACCAGGGCATAATACAGATCCTTTATAATAAAACAGATTTTATGTGACGTAAATAACGATAATGCCAGAATTACAGATTATGTTGGCTTACTGGATGCTATATACGTATTTAATTAATAAAGCGTGGCAAAGTGTAACCAATACAACAATACAAAACTGTTTTCGAAAAGCAGGACTTGGGTGTAGTACCAACGATGAGAGTGACAAAGATTCTGAAGCAGAGGATTGTCTACCATTACCGATGTTTTCACAGCTTGCAAAACAGACTACCTTAAACGGAATTAATGTTGAAAATTGTATAAATATGGACGCTAACCTCATAATTGAAGATGAAGGTATAAATTCCGAAACCGCTATCGAAGAGAGAATAAACTCTGACGAAGAAGAACACGATTGTGACGAAAACTATGCAAATCCAATAAAAAATTACAGTGATGCATTAAAAGTGATAAAGGATTTAAAACAATTTAGTGTAAATGATGGAGATGTTGAAACTTTTGGTTTACTGAAAAACTTGGAAATGAGGTACAACATACTTAAACTAACTCGTCAAAAAACACGTCAAACTACCATGTTAGAATTTTTTGTATAACTGTTTTCAGTAGTTATTATGCATTCACTAGGTATTATGCATATGGAAAATATCTTTTTGTTAATACAAATAAATGTATAGATTGTAAAAATTGAATTATTTTAAGATAATTCCCGTAAGCGGACATCCCCCTTGTCCGGACAAACGTTACAAAAGGAACAGTGTCTGTTTTAGAGAGATTTCACTGTATATGCAAAATATCTTGGCTCGAGAACATAATATTGCTTTTAATTTGTAGGTAGCTGATATATATGTAAATATGAATGATTGAGGGCAGGTTTAAATTAGGAAAAGTTGCTAAATGTTGTGAATCCGAAAATAAAATCGAACCATAACAAATGACGCTCGAGATTTTTTTAAACCGACAAAAAACCTCATTTTCTTCTTTTGCCTCCAGCAGCTTTATTTGGCCTTTCAGAGAAGAACTGAAAACAGATTCTCCATCTATCTAATGGTGTACTCGAAATTTTTATATGACGTTTCGGTTTTTTGTGGCCATCGTTAATTTTAATATTCCTTATCGGCTCTATATTGGGTTTTGACACCTTTTTTCTGATTTCAAGCATATGCAACATGTTAACAAAAGTGAATTTATGCTGTAATTGACGAAGCATACTGAAATTTAAACCTGTCAAACATTTGAATTATCGTTTACATTTCTCGTTCTTGTAGTAACATACTTTAATTCCATTAATTGTCACCACCTAGAATATTATTATTCTACTTGAAAAGGTTACCTAATTTACCGACTGAGTAAACTAATTTGAGTACCGTATTTATTCTAATAATCCCCGATGGTTAAATCATTTAGGGCATCTATCTTTGAGGCGTTTAAAAGAGGTGCTGCATTTATTTCGAATCAAACCAAATCCTCATTTTTATTCTTTTACTATCCATCTCAAAACAATTGCATTGCAACTTAATTTTGATACAAAACGACATCGTTTTAGTATCACCACAGATAAAATAACTATAGCAGACTATCCACTAGATAGGCCGACTAGAATGATTTATAAAAATTCCACTGGATGTCGCCACTGTTCGCTCTAACACGTGACGTCGTCCGAGTACGGTGCAATGTCAGTTTCCGTCGTAATGTATTTTATGTAGATACACGATATAGGTACGAACCTTTCGTTCGAACTCTGGGGGCAATTCGAAAAAGGGCTAGGAATGACACTGCAAAACTTTAAAAAAACACTCGCTTCGCGTAAATACACACAAACTGTGTACGTATGTATTTCGAGTAACGCTAAGCTGACACATATTTGCTCAAAAAATTTCCTAGTAATTACCAAAGAATTTATGCTCAAGGGTACAAACTTCTGGAACGAAAAGAAACTGATAAGTTTTTTATTGGTTTATTCGCCGTTGTAGGACTTGAAATAATAAAGCTTTAATATAATTCTGGTATAACCAGATCTGCTGATAAATCAATCAAACTATAGATTGATTTATCAGCAGATCTGGTTTGGATTGGTTTTCAATAAATTTAATATTCACATTACTGTCATCTTTATAATAATGTTAATCATAGAACACATGCAGATGTTACGGTAACTCAAATGACATTTAAAATGGGCGCTAACTTCATCATATGTATTTGAAAATATGGATATATTAGAATTAGTCATATATGCAATTAGCTGAAAATTAGTATTTGAGGTTATGTGCAAGTGCTTTGTGGTGAAAACGTCATCTACCTAGGGAAATAACAGTGAAACAGTAAATAATAATAATAAAATTTTATCGTTTTGAAATGTGTACGATATAGTTTGAAACTGGGAATTTATGTATGCAAGTCTATTGGTCCGAAACTAATGAAAGAAGCGTTTCCTTATGAACTTACAAAATAAAAATACTTGTAATGCATGTTGAAAAATAAAACAACGTGCTACTCCTTGGCAAACCAATTCAAGACTGCTTTGCTTTATTTACAATAAAATATCAAATAGCGCTATTGATACATAGATGGCGCAATCATCGCGTGTTTTAGTTACTTTTTGATGTGCCCCTGTAGAAAAGGGGGTGCTGTGGGCTTTCCATGCTTAAAATACGGGATTATCTGGTAAAGTATAAATATGAATCAACACCAAAACTCGATTTAAGTTGTAACCAGATTACATTCTGTTCGATGACAGAGCTGTGAAAACTCTAAAAGACACATTTCCATCTATTTCACGAACTATGGAGATCATACCTAATTGCACCAATTCACACACTAGGTATTGTACTATTCATAGACGAGCAATTGAGATCTCCCAAGCAGCTCCTTCTTGGAAATTATTAGCCAGGCGTACGTTGTTCATGATCCACAAACAGGAAGACTAAAATGTCATGTGTCAAATGTTCTAAACCTGTTAGTGCGGAGCGCAGGTATGATGTTTGTTAAAAGATATCTATTTGCTGCAATAATGTGTTGAATTCTGTTTTTTTTTATTACTTATTTCCGTAAGACTATTATTTATTTTAGCACTTTGTCCCGAGGTATACATTAACCAGAAAAAAATGTGTAACTATAAAAACGAATTGAGAAGCATTTTGACATGGGATTTCTATTTATGTTTGCATAAATATATTAGAAAGTTGACGAAAGGTGTGTTTTATAGTAAAAAAGCAAGTTTTAAAAGAGCATCACGAAATGTCACGTACGCGAAAGTAGAACGGAGTGAACGCGATGAACATGACAATTAAGGAATCCAACTTAGCAACGGAAATTAACACGCCATACAGATGCTTTTACCGCCTTGCTATGTATGTATCCTCTATTTTTGTATTCACGATAGTGATTTTATTATAAAAATGTGCACGCGAAAAGGCGCTGAATATAAAATGCTTATTGTTCTTGCGCAAATAGTTTAGAATGAATGTAGAGCAAATGTAAAGTGTGTATTGACAATTTGCTTGACATTTGCATTTTTATTAGTTTTTAGTAGTGTAATGTGAATTACTTAAAGACATTGGTAAAAATCAAGTTTTGAATCTTGGAAATTCAACCACAACTTTATCTTTCAAACCAATTAGCTAATTGTTGTACGTTCAGCGGACATTGGGTAGTGGATTTATTTTTAATTGATTTAATTACTTACTTATAAAATTTTCCAGCTACATTTTGTATATAAAATATGCATGAACGTCTATGAAAATAATATCAAGTATCAAACGCGCGGCATTTTTCAAGGTTTGGTTGGTAGCCACACGGACAATCAATGTAGACTGTCACCGTCTATAAACACAGCCTGATATACATATTATGTCAACATGATAACAACTATATAATTCTCATTCGTGGAAAATGTGAGATTGTCATAAACTATAATGTACAACCCTGTTGGATTTTTTATGCGGAGATTTGAAAACTTTTTGCCTGCGTAAATCGGTCGTAAATTCCTGCCAATCACAAGCCGAGATATTTTCTCCTACTATGCATTCTTAAAATGAATGGACTATAGAAATATTTTGAGTTAAAGGTTTCTACACGGAACTAGGAACTTTTTAACACAAAATGTCGCTAGAATGTTACTTTATTATACAATTTTAGAGAGATAAATATAAATAAAGTAATATGCATTTTACGTACGTCTGCTAAATTGAAATAGTAGAATACACCGCCATTTTGAGGACATCCATTTATCAACTATTTATCAAATGAAACATTTATTGACAATTATTAAGGTCATACATTAGTTACGAACTCATAGTACGTCTAGGAATGATTTTAATTATGCATTTATATGTCGCTGCCACATTGTCCTACGGCTGTCTGTCATCATTAAGTCATGTCATACCACCGATGACATATGCCATTCAAATGTACGGGTGTAACAATAAAGCGTAGTTTTTATGCCAGGCGGAGTAGTATTATTATTTTTCATTGAAAACCAGAGTTGTTGATTATTTTGGTATCGATCATACATCATACGATATACATCATACGATCGATATTTGTATCGATGATACAGTAAAGCTTTAAATATAACTGGATTAGCGATTTAAATATTGTCGGACGTTGAGCAGGTGACTCGGATTGCGCCTCGTCATCTACAACATCCTCGAATATTATAAATCGCATAATACTCTTATATTAATAGCTATTAATATCACCTGTCTTACTGTATCCGAATGCGATCGTGGACTATTATAAAACATGTGCATGTATTTTCTTTATTTCTCTAATTTACACTTTAGGTGATCTTGTATCCAGACCAGCTTGGGGGAAGGATCAACCGAATAATTACAATGGCGAACAGAACTGCGCAGTTCTTGATGGGGGTCGCGGTTGGCGCTGGAATGATGTCGGTTGCAACTTGGATTACCTACCTTGGATTTGCCAGTACAGTAAGTCAGTTCTATGTTTTGAGGAATGCTGAAACAGACGGGGAAAATAAAATATAATTAAAAAAGATGAAAAAAAATGTGCGTCCCCTAAAAAAGTTATAGAAGTAAATTTAAAAAATAAATAAAAGCTGCCCTCCCCCCAACCCCTTGAAAATTTAAAAGTCTTAAAATGTTAGAAAAGTTATAGAATTAAATTTAAAAAATAAATAACACGCCCCCCTGCCCCCGCCCCCTTGAAAATTTAAAAGTCTTAGAATGTTAGAAAAGTTATAGAATTACATTTTCAAAAAATTGTAAAACACCCCTCCCCCCTCCCCCCCCCCTCTCGCCCCTAGAAAATTTAAAAGTCTTAAAATGTTAAGAGAGGGGCCCCCTTGAAAAAATGTGAAAGATTAAAAAATACTTGAACAAAATTTTTAAAAAATTGAAAAAGGGACCCTTATAAATGTTTGAAAAAAATAATAAAAATATAATTGGAGGAGGGCCCTAAAAAAATTTAACACTTAAAAATGTTTAAAAAAACAAACATAATTGGAGGGTCCCATATTATTTGCAAATTAAAAAAAAAATAATCATTTTTTTAATTTTATATTCTTTAGTTATTTTTTATTTTTATTTAAAATTCTTGCACGGTATATTCTAAACTATATACTTTAACACTTTTATCCAAAACATTAAAATGTGTAATAATTAAAAAAAATTACACTAAACACCCACTAAATCGATTGCCGAACGATTCAAATGCGAACGAATTAATTTTTTTGATTCGCGAACCGAATTTTTCTGCACCCTGTTACATTGTTAATGTGATTACTGAAAAAGAGTTAAAGATTAGGAAAATTGTAAAGTTAGCAGGTTAGCTAAAATGGTTAAGTTTGAACCTCTAGCATCGCATAAGTTCTTGCTATACGGATTTCGTGTAATTTCTTCCACGTTCTGATGTTTCATTAGTATCATTTGTAACCTTTATATCATTTTTATTACTATCTACATTTTTACACAATTAAAACAACTTTTTGGCAATATATAAAATATACGTTTGGCATACGAAAGTGGTATAATTATAAAAGTGTTGCTTAAGAATATCAAATATTTATCGTGCCTCCTGAAGCATTACGAAACAAAACGCCGATGTAGATTTCACTATAATATCAAAAGCGAAGAAAAAACCATTTTATGTGTTTGCTAAAAGAGATTTATATGGATATTATGCATTAATTTGTCTGTTAGGCAGACTGCCTATAGTTTTAGCTCAAATACATTTTGTGTATAGTTTTATTGTTGAAACCGTGAGCAAGCACTCAAAAGTATTCTTTGTAACAGAACCTTCATCGTGTGGAAGTCCAGATAAATTGATTAACACCACAATTGCTGGCACAAACTACTCAATTGGCGCTGTCATAAACTACGGCTGCCCAATAGGACATTTACTGGAGGGAACAGAGAACAGGACATGCGCTAAAGATGGTTTCTGGACGGGCAAAGCTCCAAGCTGTAAATGTAAGTTCAAACTGCTTATAATCACATCAAATTTTGACAGTTATTACTTCTCTAAGACGTTGATTGTGGTCCATTACCGGAGTTGGAGCATGGTATTATTCGTTTAGAAGACAATCGAACCTCGTATGGTGCTAACGTTTCATATACTTGTCACGAAAATTACACATTAATTGGCCACGAGGAAAGAGTTTGCCAAAATAATGGGGTGTGGAGTGACTCAACACCTCAGTGTCTTTTCGACTGGTGTCCCAATGCGCCGTCTATACCCGGTGGAGTTGTAAACACTACGGGTAAACGTGCTGGAGATACGGCTGTTTATAGTTGTCAAACTGGTTACATACTTTTTGGACAAGCAGTGAGTTAATCAAAAGTTTCTGAAAATAGTGATCCACTAACTTTTCTTCTATTATTTCTATATTGGTGCATTGTTCTTTCATACAAATACTTTTTCCACTTCGCATTATTAATGGAACCAATTTTTATGTAGGTACTTTCGTGCGGTTTGGGCGGGCAATGGTCTGGCAAACCTCCTTCCTGCAAATTCGTCGATTGCGGAGCCCCGCCCAATATAGACCATGGAAAATACGAACTTAAAAACGGCACGACCACCGTTCTGAGTTATATAGAATACTCCTGCGAATCAGATTATTGGCTGGCTGGCGAGCAGGCCCAACATTGCAATCGCGATGGAAAATGGTCTGCAGACGCACCATCTTGCGATCGTAAGTTATTCTTTCAAAACATCCAAAAGCACTTGCGTCAACGATATGGTGTTTCTTTTCCAGTAATCGTTTGCGACGAACCAGAAGTTCCCGATGGCGGCTACGTGGTTGGGTATGATTTCAATATCCATTCTAGAATTGAGTATCATTGCGAAGAAGGCTTCGAATTAAGAGGTGAAGCTATGAGAACTTGCGTAGGGGAAGGAGACAGCGGGTGGTCAGGAAGTCCGCCGAACTGTGAATGTAAGAAAGAATATATATTTAGATATTTGAGAATCAATTTCTGTTTTTAGTTATTGACTGCGGTAAAGTGACGCCCCTATTGAATGGAAATGCGGACTATGTGAACGGAACCACTTATTTGGGAAGCCAAATATCTTATAACTGCGTTAATAATTATAGATTAGTCGGTGTGTCTAGGAGAACCTGTTTAGAAAATAAGCAGTGGAGTGATTATGCACCAAAATGTGAAGGTATCGCATCACATAAGTTATTTTGCTTAGTTTTACATTAATATTTATAATATTTTGCAGAAGTTAGATGTCCGGAACCCATAATACCGGAACACAGCATCCTATCGGTTACTGGTAACGACAGAATGTACGGCCGGACACTCATTAGAACTTCAGATTCTACTAACGAAGGGGCGAGATCCTACAAAGTGGGAGCCTTGGCGAAATACCGTTGCGAAAGGGGATACAGGGTCATCGGAGAACCCCTAAGTACTTGTGAAGATTCGGGACATTGGAGCGGGGATGTACCGCAATGCCTATGTAAGTATCGCCAACCTAAATATGAACTAACACCAAAAGGAACGCGCATTTCGAAAATTTCAGACGTGGATTGTGGTAATCCAACGAAACTAGACAATGGAAAGGTGACATTGGCATCGAACGCCACCTACTATGGTGTTCTGGCACTGTATTCGTGCCTGCCCAACTTCGAACTTGACGGAGTGTCGAGGCGGCTATGTTTAGAAGATGGCACGTGGAGTTCAGATACCCCTGTATGCAAGGGTAAATTACATATTTTCTCACTCTCACTTGGCTTTATTTTAATCTTAAATTTTCTACTAGAAATTCAATGCAAACCCCCGGATACCATTGAAGGAATGGTAGTAAAAGTCAGCACCCAGAGTGTAGGTGGCGTCGCCCAATATTCCTGCCCGAAAGGTCACGTGATGCATGGAAACTCGACCAGGATCTGCTTGAAGAATGGCGCTTGGAGCGGTAGAACCCCTACGTGCACTCGTGAGTATCTGTTATCTTCTTTAAATCCTAAAAAGATAAAACGTTCATTAAATTATTTTAGCTGTTGATTGCAAGACTCCGAGCGATATAACAGATGGCAGAGTTATCGTTATGAACGGCACGGTGTATAATAGCGTGATTGAGTATCACTGCGTAGAGCACTATACTAGAAGAGGTCCTTATTTGCGCAAATGCATGGACAACAGCGAATGGTCCGGGGAAGTTCCTAAATGTGAATGTAAGTGTATAATTTTAAAATTAACAAACATAAATAGCTTATTTTATTCGGGATGTAACTATCTACTACGGAATCTAACGGAAAACGTTAGATTCCGTGCTTATTTGGAAGTTATAAAGACGGTTGATATGGAAGGTATGGGTTCGAATCTCCGTTCATTCGGTCACAATAACCGAAATTTTAAGTTATGGTGTATCATTATGGCATAATGATTAAGAAGGAATATTCGCGTCTCAAAAATATATAATAAAGATAAATGTTTTTAAATAGTATAAATGAATTTGTTTTTATATTTGCAGTGATCGTCGAAGAAAAACAAGAATCTAACTTGGGCCGAAATATAGGAATAATAGCGAGTGTTATCGGCGTCGCTCTAGTTGTCATAGGAATAACGTACCTTAAGCTGTAAGTTTGAATAAAATATTTACACTCATGGTAAAAAATAAATACAATCAAGCAATCAATAGCTTGAAAATCTAGCTGAAGCTATCAAAACTTCTAAAATAGCTATAGTCAGATGTTGATATTCGTTTGTTTTGGTTGCTATGATGACCATGACGCGCTGTGCTGTAACAAGTAGCAGCGTTGTCCTATCAATACGTTTATAGAGTGATGTGCAAAATAATAGCAGTGATAGCAAAAGCAATGATAATATTGGAATGACTTTACACTATTAGTGCGTTCAAGACGAACTCTGTTCTGTAGGGAGTAATAATATTATTCCCGTCAGGGGTGATCGGTATAAAAAATGTTTCTAAATCAAAGAATACAATATATATATTGTAAATTAACATAAAAAAATAAACATTACATTACAACACAACAGAGGTGATTGGAAGGATTTCACATATTACATCGCGGATTTTCCAAACGAACAATAAAACGGCAGGTGCAGTTAACCGAGCCCAAGTTGCTAGCATAAATTGAAACAAATCGTGAAAAGTTGGAAAAGTTAAGTTTATGAGCCGTGCAAAAGAAGTGTAAAAGAAAGGCTGAGAGGTGAAGTGAAGTAAGAAAGAATAGAAGGAGTTGAAGCCAGTTGCGACGACACAAGAAGTAAGAACAGGGTGAAACATAATACATACACACACATACAAAGGGTAGTTACGGTACTTACCAATTATTTGTACGTATTTCTTGCCATAGTAGTATTTCCAAATTATATTTTCAATACATTTTTAGGTTTTTTTTAATATTCAAAAAAAAATACATTCTTTTTTATCAAGTCAAATAATAATTAATTTATGGTTGTCAAATAATTGGCCCGGTTTATGTCAACTTGACATAAAAGAAGAACCCAATTTGAAATTTTCCAAATACATAACGAAAATTACTATATTGTAACATAGCAATATATACTACACAATCCTTCCGGTTCACTGAGCGTACTTCATCACGCCCAGTTAACAGGAACCAATTTCTTAATTTATCCTAAATGTTTGTGTAAGCTAGAATGCGTGATGGATCCTATAAATTGATACAAAATTTGTTGGATGTGTTGTTAAGACGATAAGGAAGACCATTACATGAAAAAAAGCAGAATCGCGCCCACCTAATCACGACCTCCTATATATAATGTAGACTTTTAGTCTAACCGGTCCGGCGTATCCAAGGCATAATTTTTCTGTTACAGAGTGCGTCACTTTACGGAGCTTATCTGTATGTAACCAGTAATACACATTAGTTGTGCTTAAATTCTGTTTACTGGCTTTATATGGAAAGCTGGCTCCACTGTACTCCCGTTTTATCTCATTTTAAAATCACACAAAATTTATACTAGAAAATATTAATTGTTGTAGGTAGTTTTTGTTATTTAGTTACCCAGAATATGTTTCTATTTTACTGCATTTAGAAATAAGTTTCAATAGTAAAAACATGCCTATATTTGTTTTTAAAATTTACGGAATAAATAATTTTTATTGGCACTGCTATTATTTTACGCACTACTGTATGTGAGTGGACCAATCTTCAAATTTGAAGTGGCACACGCTGGATATGTACGGCATCTCTCAAAACGAATTATTTCTATATCTAAGTTTTGCAATTAATAGAGAGTTATCGCACTTCTTACGCTAACGTTAAAATCACGTGGCCCAATATGTTATTTCGAATATCGGAGCAGTAACACCTCAGGTTATCGCATTCTTTACGATACGTAAACGCTAACATTAACGTCACGTGGCCCAAAGTTTAAAGGAAAACCTAACCTCAAACTTGTTACAGTAGGTACCAACTTGTTCGGGATCTATTAATTTGCTTGTTGTTGGATTGAGAAAATAAACGTGCTTGCTTACAACAGATCAAAACATGCAATGAAGTTAGCCTGTATAGTTAGATTCAACTACTTGAAGTTAGCATGGTGGATAACGTTAATGTACCGTTTACCGTATAATACTATCATTTTGATATTTTAGACTGACTAGCAGATTAGTATGACAGTGACAGACGGATAATCTTTATATCAATTCATCTATAGTTATTCGTACAGACCGGCACATCTATATTTATATGACATTCATAGGCAACTATAGTTGAATCACCCAACAGATGCAGTAAGTAACACCGCCGTGATGCGAACCCCGAAAAGTCCGATTCACAGCACCATACATGTGTCACATTAGAATGAATGTCGATAAATTAGTATTTGACATTACTCCTATAAATGATTTGACATGAACAACAAATTAAACAATATTAAATTTGAATTTCTCTTTGTAAATACTATCGAATACGAAGTAAAATAATTGTAGTATTGTAAATATACTGTTTCTTTTCCAAAATATGTATACCTTTTTACCAAAACGCAAAACAAATATGACAAATGCAAGGAAATTTGACAGATTGCCCTATTGTAAGCAAGCCGTCATGAAGCCGTCTGATTGACCAATAATAAACATGATAAAAATATGACGCATTCATATTACACGATTGCCATATAGTTCTCTACTGCATCTGTTGGGCGATTCAACTATAGATATAATTCCTTTTGAAACATATTGTATCCTAAAAGTGTCGTTGAGAAACATCTTTTTATAAAATAAAATTAATTGCTTTGAAACCAAAGCAGACAACTTAAACATAAACATATCAATAATAACAGTAAGCGGATCACTCAGTTATTTTTCGGTTTAAGGGTGTTGACTTACTATTATTACTAGACTTGCCCAATTTGCGCCAACAGCCAGTGGCGGGCGCATAAAAGTTTACACATAAAATAAATTATCAGAAATAAATGATAATATGTACTCAAACACTTACCGTATTAAGAGTCTGAAATTTCTGCTATAAATTGTGTAACTTTGTCCAATATTGGTCGTTTTCGCAACGTAGGCAGCATTCTTAAAACAAACGTAAAACTACGAAATAGTATTTAGGGCAGCGTACGTGTATACGTAACAGATCTTGTTGAGACTCACAGTTATACTGAAGGCTGTATCGAATCTCCGCCAATGCTCGTTGGCGCTAGTGAGCACCTCTAATATTTTTTTCTTTTAATAGACGAAAACCAATACCAGTTAAAAATACCGAAAATGTCGAGAGCGCAGAAAGGAAAGAAGACAGAAATGCAGCGGTAATGCGTTATGCAACCATAAACGACAGGAACGGCTACGGTCATACGCAAATACCACGAGGGATGTACGAAAACACGAACGGGGAATCCCTGTACGATTCCCCGTACGCAGAAACGGGCGGGGATAGCGGAACTTACGAGCCCGAACCGGTAGGGCGTAACGGAACCACCGTTACCATCAATGGAGTAGCCGTCAGGTAGGAAGAAGAAAATTATTAACTGAAAATTTTCTGGGTGATATATACTGAACATTTGTATTGTATATAATACAGACAGTTAAATATAACGTTAAGCGATCCACAATGTAATGCTTTTAAACGGCACGACCATGTTGCAACTAACGGTCTGTATAAGACTGCAGTGTCGTATGCGAAGATTTTCGTGTTAAAAGTGGCACATGTATCCAAAATCTATTACGTTTATTTTAGTGTAGGAATAATGTGAATATTTAAGAAACAAATGATATTACAATTATTTATTTTTGAATCGTCTATTTGCAAAAACCCATCGTGGAAATAAAAAGAACTGACCTCTCTACACCGTTTAAATGGGTTTTATTTGACGCGATTTTTTAGAAAATAATCCTACAATCTTGCATTCACAATAAATATTGCAAGGGATTGAATGCAAATAGTCGGCTCATCTAGTTATTTACCTCAATTGTAATGGACAGCGGCGGTTGCTAATGACGTAATGCTTCGAATACTTTTCGGGCGGTTAGAGAGACAGCACGACCTCGCACGAAGCACTATCTTCGCTCCTACCCACCCAAAACGTCACCAGTAGCCGCGGCTGGTAATAGAGAATGCCAAGTAACTGATAATTAAAAGTACTTAAGAACTCTTACTATTACATTTTGTATATTCAATGTTATATATGTATTTTTATACTTTAAATATATGATTCCAAGTAATGATCCTGTTACTAGAATAAGAAATAAAATGCGGAAAATGTGAGAATCAAGTGTAATAGAGTACGCACATAAAAAAGTTTTAAAAGTAAGAGATATTTTGTATATTACTTGTATATTTGTCCTCTGTGTTGTGTACATTGTTTATATCCTTGTGATGTATATATTTGTGTATGTATGTAAAATATGTAAAATAAAATTATTATTTAGGTACACCTTATTGTATTTCACAGTTCATTCCATCATCCATTTACCCAACAAAAGTTTTGTGTCGTGCTGTGTTGTTAGGTAGTGCTAAATTTATGGGTTATTTTTGTTTTGTAAATTCCAGCGCCGGCTCTTGACTGTTTTTAATGGGCTGGCTGCAGTAAGCACAAACACTGGACATTAATTATAATTAAAAGTAAATAATCGATGTGTCCAGATTGTTATTTAAAATTATGTTGGCAGCGTCTAACCTACCACTCCCAATGAACCGCTACTGGTACACTCGTATAATTAGAAAAAAAACGTGACTAAAATTAACCTACATAAATCTTCCTCTTGTCATTCCAGCACTGATTCTTGTATTACTTTGTAGAACTTTTGGATGCTGTTTTTCTGTTCTGTGACCGCTGCTCTTGTACTTGTATTATCGTTCATCTAATCATTTTACGGTGTTAGCGGCACTGCGTAGATTCCAAAACAAAGCAAATCAACGTCATCATTTTCTTCTCTATTGAATAAGTGATGTAACTATTCTAAGTAAATGAGATTTTAAACTCAGACACGTTTGGGTAATTAATTACGTTCGGTACTGCAATTGAATCCATTCCTGACGCGTTAGTTACTACGGTTATAGAGATGCTAATTGTATGCTTACGCCGATCCATTCATACCCAATCCCAGCCCCTTTTATATAGTTCTCTCAACGAAACAAGCATTAGCGACATCTATTGTTTCTAGTCATATACTATGTATTGTGGAGGGGATTGTGAATCATAACCTCCTTAAGCGTTGCCACCCCATGGAAACAACTGACTTTTGACATCGATAATGTTAAAATCGTGCCAACACCACCAAACTCTACTTAGCAGTATTGCGATATAACGTTTTGTACTGCAATCAGTATTACAAGGCTATTACCAATGTACTGATTCATTAACATCAACATTACAGGTAGGTACTAACGCCAGAAATTTAAGCATTTTTGAACCGTTTTGGGACGGCTTTGCGTAACTTCAGTTCAAGACATTATTTTGGTTAGATTTGAATACAATTGCACTGACAAGCACAATGATGCATAGTTTGCATAATTTGAGCGTTGTTAGTTGATAGTTTTCGTATTTTTTTAACCATAACGTATCTATATATCTGCCAAATCATATGATATGTTTTACACTGCTGTGGCAACCATGTTATGAAACGACCAAATGTCAAAAATCGGTTGTTTAGTTGCAAGAACTGCAGCAACTAAATCCATGGTGACAATCTCAAGCCATATGCGTCAAAATACATATTCAGTGTATTTTAATAATCGTACGGGACGTATACCGTCGTTAAGGGAATTTAGAGAATTTACCCTGTCATTTTCGTAAAAGACTTAACAGAAATGAACATTGACGTAGGTCCCGGGGATTTGTTTTGATTATAATAACAATTTTGCAGAAGCTAATTGAGAAGGAGTTACCATCATTAAAATGCACTTGCATAAGTAAGCGTAAGTTGTGGTTAGTTATCTAAATAAGTTTCAATATTTTTTTAACTACTGAGCAACATATGTTTTCACGTGACATTCCGAAACAGGATTCTAAATCCGCTATAACACGATGTTAACAAGATTCAATCTGCATGAATTTAACCACTATGTCACTAAAACGCCGTAAATACAAAATTGTATTTGAAGAAGAATTTCCGGAAGAGAAAAAATTAAAGTTTGCAGTTTTGTTAGACATTGCTTACTAACAACCATACAAATACTATATCCGAAAGACACAATGATGTAAAAACATTGGTAGACGCAAATTTAGGGCTATAACGAAAACAACACCGGTTTTCATTATTGCGATATTTACATGCAGATCTATCCTTATCTGTACCGTCAAGATATTTTTTCCATATAAGGAGCTATTACTGCTTGACCTGATTAGCTCAAAAATTAAACCTGAATTTGGTGTCTAACATCTGCTGCAATTTTTGTATTTAATGCGATTTAAAATAGTATCTATTATACTGAAATGGTTTAGTAACAGGAAGTGACCTTTACGAAACATATTTAAAATGGACTAAGGTCGCAAAAGCATTCCCTAATAAAGATAAAATAATGAAATTTCAAATCTCCCGCCGTTACACATCCAACTTTCACGATTCTTATTGGTTTGTGTCAAGGTGTGGTATACTCGTCTGTGTTGATTTTCTTATGATTCATTTTTCTTTGCAGTTATTTTACCGATAAGACAAAAAGCGTTGTTCTAGCGTTCCACACAGATATTCTTTTCGTCGTTTCCTTGGGTATTTATAGTATAAAAGGTAAGTTTTTCCTTTAATATGTACAGAAACACATTGTTTATGTTCGTCACTTTATTTCTGCAATAGTACGTTTATAATTATATGGATTTGTACTTGTTTAAGATGTCTTCCCGTAAAACGATCAGAAGCCGCGGAACGACCAAGAAGAGGGCTCAAAGGGCTACCTCGAATGTTTTCGCAATGTTTGATCAGGCTCAGATAGCCGAGTTCAAAGAAGCATTCAACATGATCGATCAGAATCATGATGGATTTGTAGATAAGGAAGATTTGCATGACATGTTGGCATCTTTAGGTGAGGATCAAAATCTATTTACAAATCATATTGCACTTTTGGTTTTTATAATAACAGGTAAAAATCCAACTGACGACTACCTCGATGGCATGATGAACGAGGCACCGGGTCCGATAAATTTTACTATGTTCCTTACCCTCTTCGGTGAACGTCTGCAGGGTACTGATCCGGAAGATGTGATAAAGAATGCATTTGGATGTTTCGATGAAGAAAATATGGGTGTGATGAATGAGGAGCGTTTACGCGAACTTTTAACTACAATGGGTGACAGGTTCACAGATGACGAGGTAGATGAAATGTATCGAGAGGCTCCGATTAAGAATGGACTCTTTGATTATGTGGAGTTTACCCGCATTTTGAAGCACGGCGCGAAAGACAAGGACGAGCAATAAATTAAGCTTATCTTACATGGGCATCAAAACATTATTTCATTATACCCAACTATATATATTTAATAATTATTCGCGGGGAAATGCGATTTTGTATTTTGATATTTATGTAAATCGAATGAGGAAATTGAGACGTAATTATTTTGTAAATAAAATTGTGATTTTTTATTATACAATATACAATTTTGATCATTTAGTCAGAAATAAAGTTTTTAACATCATATATTTAATACTATTATCTAATATTTACATTAATTATTCCATGATTTGTGAACCTTCTAATTTGTATTTGTTTTAAATATATCATTGAATCATAAAAGTATTGTTCTGAACTTTCAATAATTGTGAATATAGCAATTGATAATTGAAATTAGAAGGGTGAAGTAATACGCTGATAAACACGGGGGAACCCGCATTAACAATACAAAAATGGCCTCTAATTACGAGTCAGGCATATTTGAATTTTCGCGCTTGGTCGTTTTAGTTTAGCGCTTCAAGCACAGAGGGCTGTGATAGTCGATACGACGACCTCACTGATCTGTAGGGTAGTTCTCCATAATCCGTAGTCTTTCGCAGATATTACAGACTGTTACAATAAGATGGCAGCATAATCTGTTAAATATAAAATGAAACGTATGTGCTCACAATTAGTTTGACAGCATTTTCTCCAATTAAACCATTGTTCCTTCGTAGGTTAAACAATCTACTTCTTCTATTACTACTTATTGCTTTATTATTTCCCCTGCGGTAACAGTTGTTATAGATAACTACTATGGATCGACACAGGGCGCCATTAGTTCGAGGAGTCGCCACTGTAAATATTTATATATTCTTAAAAACCACAAGTAATAACTGTCAAATAGCACGTGCTTCTGTTATGAATTTGTAAACAACGTTACGCATAGGAGAGCCGAAGTTTTTAGGTTAACATTGCCCAACACTCTTCGGGGTTGATTCCCAAGCAGAGCGTCTGGTTTGAATAGGATCAACAAGTGGCGGGCGCCGCGACGACAGCGCCGCTATTTACGACGTTGTCCGCGCCACGACGCGTCCCTCCACCTGTTCCTAGCACATTCCGATACATAGCGACGGTTCTCTGACCGTCCACTGTTTGCATGTTTTTTTTTGTGATTTTTCCGTTTCTTTTTCGCCGGGCCGAGCCGCCGTGTTCCGTACAGTTTTGTTAATTTTGTGCACTGCCTTTTTGTTTTTGCTTTTTTTGAGCGATAGGTGAGCTTTTTGATTTTCTTTATTTAATGTATGCTTTATCTTGTGATCACCTTGTTTTTATTTGACGTAAACTCGGGAGCCATAGAGACGCCCAGCGTCTGTCCGTTGCCTTTTATATTTTAGTTGCTGATTTAATTTCGCTGTTCGTCTCGTTCAACATTATTTATTAGATTAGCAATTATCGCGATAAAAATGTAATTTTAAATTCGTTTATATATGGGAATGTGTTGTTGAGGTGAGGTTATGTCGGTGCAGGAAATAAGAAAAAAATCATTCCAACCCACCTTCTTCATACCACGCAGATTATGTTATGAAATGTTGGTTGACATTGAATGTTGCAATTAATCACTTTTACTGACAATAAAGTACATATTATAGTTTTGCACCGAACGATGTTTTTGTCAGCTAAAATATTACAGAAATCTTTTATCAAAGAATTCCATTCATCATACATTTTCCTACATTAAAGTTACACTCCAATAATAACAAGGTTAATTAAATAATATGAATTATAAATTAAATTATGTATATTTATTGTTATTTGATATTAATAAAGTATTATTAATATACTTAAGTAGTTAGAGTTGCAAATCTGTCATAATCATTTTATGTTGGTGCTATTTGGTTTGGTTATTGATCCATAGATGGCGCCCGAATGCATTTTTGTTATTATGACGGATTTCCGGATAATATTTTGTAAAATGCTTTTTTTGATTTAGGAAGTTTAGAATAACAGAAGAAATGATATTAACCTAACTATTTAAATCTAAAATAGAACAAATAAGTTTAACACTAGTTTTTGGTGTCGTACTGACATACGTTTAAATTTTAAAGTCTGACTATGTGCTATAATTTGTTTGCCTTTTATTAAATATTGTGTAATTTAGATATAATTCTATAGATGTCGGCGGTGTGTATATTTTGACATACGCACAACACGTATATGCTGAAAAGAAAAACTTTAAACCTCTACATATTCCGAATTCAATCAAAGTCCGAACGCGGTGGCCTTTTATTAAACACTTTACTTTTATGTGTTATTGTAAAACGCGAATAAATTTTTAAGTGAGTGGTCCGTTTTCCCCGAGAATGTCGGTGACGTAAACCGTGGCCTGACGCTTTTGTAGCTGGTTGGTTCGTTTTTTTTTGAGGGTCGGTAAAAAAAGTCGCCCGTGTTTAAAACAATAAAAGTCATCAACCAATGGGTTCTGTCCGCTGGAATATAAATTAGGGTGGCTAAAATAAATAAAGGGGAGTCGAGATCAATAATTTACAACTGTGTAGAGTTTTATGTTGGTCTCATATGTATGTGCTCGGCGAAATTACTGGTGCGCCGCGTCGGTGATGGTTCCTCGTATTTTTACAATCCAGAAATTCTCCGGAGATTTTGTTTCGAATAAATGTTCGATGATATAACTGCACCGCCCCGAGAATAATGTCTATTTTTCATGTGACCTCCTATCCGTGTCCCGTATATTACATACCTACAATACATATGTTATGTAGGTTGGTCTGCCTGCGTTGCTGTCGTGTATTTACTTATGTGTGCGCCGTTTGTGTTTTGTCGCTTGTTTATTTCTACTAATGTGTTTCGGAACGCTTTCACGTGAAGTCTCTTCCTCTTACTCCTGTTCAAATGTTTGTCGTATGGGAAATTATTTTTGCACCGTAATTACTATGTTAATATTTATTTTGTTTCCTGTTGTATGTATGTATGTTTGTTCTACGTTAATATCTTTTCATTTCAGTTGATTGAGTTTTAACATTAATATATGTAGTATGTTTTAAAAAAATTACATCTACTGCGTGATACTTACATTGATGAAAATTCCCCGCAAATATATTCTGAATTGCACTTTATTCGTGTTCGTGTGTCGTCTATCCATTTTTATGCGAACTACACCTATAATTATTATTTATGTAATGTTTGTTGCCTTGAGAAAGAGAACAATGAAAACAAATAAGGGTTAATAAAACAACAAATGAAACTAATACAAACTGCCAAACGCCATATTATAGACAATTGACACCAACCTTAGCGAAGTTACATACCAAACAGTTCATACAAGGAAACGCTCGTAAGCAACCCATACAACAAGGCGACTATTAGTTTTACCCACAGAACAACAATTAAACAGAAACGCGAGCTCTGTATATTTTGTCGGAAACACGCAACTTCACGATATTGCATCACAGCGCCCTCCGGGTTGGTACACGGCCAAACAAGAAAGTACGACGGAATCGTGCTTACGAAATATGGCGCGACATTTAAAAGTTAAATATGTTTCGATTTTCCTTAATATCATCAGTGTTATACGTCTACTAATAATGAGTCGTATTTACATTTAATTTAATAATGCGATCTTTTTATAGGTAAATATTTACTACAGAGATTAGAGAGAGTTAAGATAGGCGACGATGCGATCCCAAAACAGTTGTGCTATTTGTTACTCTCAGATGTAGTACAATGTCGAGTAATCTCACGCTTTCCTCTACATTTTATTTACATTATTAAAGCTTTAGTCTAAGATGTTGCATTAACAGATATTGGGCGGTCTTTATTGCTAATAAGGTTTGTTTCTTCACGTTCGTTCTGATGCCGTCATGAACTAGTTCATGGATTAATAAATGCGCATCTCCCATCTTGTATTGATACGTGAATTTGTCGGTTGACAGGTTTTATTTACTAATGTAGTATCCTAGAAACTGCCGCAGATGGCGCTACAATCGGTTATTCTGAAGCTCACTGATATATAGCGTTGTTTGATTATTGTCTTGCTGTCGATATTTTAGTCGACAATTGTTGCTTGCGATCAAAGTGCTAAGCGTTGATGTATGTATCTCGATTCAGTGGATTGTATGTAAATGATGCTCGCATTGGTTATTTTGACTCGAATGACTAATTCGAATTAATTCTAACATTGTTTTCCCCAATAAATATGTATATCAAATAATTTGCGTAGAACTAATAAACATTAGATTCTTGATATCTGCTAGTTCAACTATCACTTAGAAAAAAAATTGGCATTGACACTGACAGTACTAATCAGGATATACACACTACCATTTTTCTTTTAGCAAAACTGAATGACGTATGTATAATACGTAAGTTTCTTTTGCTATTTCTCCAACAATAATTTATGTAAAATAAATATATAAATTTGATTAAGTCACGTATTTGCGAACATGTCTGATTGTGTGTGATGTTAAACGCACAGAGTACTATTTTGTAAATGACGTAATTCTTAAATGCGCATGCATTTGTAAATTGTCCATTCCGGTCCATACCATATCGTTGGGTGGACACCATGTGCACATGCGTCGTTTGTTGGAACAATTGACGTACAGTTCGTTACATCATTCGGGGTTTTTGTTGAAATAAATTGTGTGCATTGCGCATGCGGCTGTCGTCCAACAGAAAATAATCTTCATCGAAAGATTGTAGCAGTGCAGTTCGGCATGAAATGTTTAAACTAATATAAAGTAGCTATCCATATAAGTTTATAAGCACGGTTTTCTTGAAAAAATATTTTCTTACAGGTTATATACTGTATCTAAATTAAACTGCATCCACTGCATATGGGTTTACTGTACAGGTTAGGTGTGACTTTTTGAATATATCGCCACATTCAATATGTGTAATTTTAAACTAACACGAAATACTAACTTGACTACTAGAATATATTTATTAAAACTGAGAATACATGCTACAACTCCCAGTACACATTGGATTCTGGTCAGATAATGCAATTAATGTTGCATTATTAAGTTTGTTTGTTTGTCTTACTCCTCCCGTTCTGAGTAAAAAGAGTAAAATTGATGCATTTATTTGTCCCAGATCTCTATTCCAACTGTGTTTATTTGTTCTGGAGTACTGTTCTCAGGACAAACTGGAACATGTTCTTTCTGCTCCAAGTATAAAGTAGGAGTGAAAGGAGTATTATGTTTTTTTTTGTTAAAACGATCAAAACAATTCAAACACGTGTGGATAACATAACCTAAAAAGTATTTGTCTGATGTTAAATCCATGTTAAGCACATAAACCAGGTATTTTTCAATATGCCATCACTAATAGTTTTAGATAACGCACCGTACCATGGCGTTCAAGAAAATAAAGCACCAACAACTGCATCTAGCAAAGCTGAAATTATGCAATGGATGCGGGAAAATAATATTCAGCATACAGCTGCTATGACTAAGGTTGAGCTGTTATATTTAGTGAAGACAAATAAGAGTATGTGGTTGACAATTTATTGAGAGAACACGGCCATGAGGTCTTACGTTTTCCACCTTACCATTGCGATTTCAATGCTATTGAGTTGATTTGGACAAGGGCTAAAACATATTATAATACATATATCGGCAGAGATGGATATAGTGATGATAAAGTTCTGGAAATGTGGAAGAAGTCATTGGCTATTTGTGACGCCAACGTGTGGAGCAATTGCATACGACACACAAATGACTTAATCCAAAAGGGGTACGACAGAGAACACTTTCTAGCAGAAGTAAATGTTGCACCTGTCATTATTAATGTTGGTGAAGATTCTGATTTAGAAACAGAAGAATCTGATTGAATTTTTAAAAAAGTTTTATTTGTAAATGTATCTTTAGATATTTGAGTTAATCTATTTGATGCCTTTCTTAGAACACACAAAATATCTTATGATGAAAATAAAATAGAGCATCGTTGTATAAGTGTGTGTCTAATCGTATTTGTATATAAGATGATAGTTGAACAAGGTAGTAATCACTAGTAATTTCATCACCAATTGGAAATGTACGAACTGATACAGAACTTGTTCAAAATTTGCTTTTCTATGTTTATATGTTGAAACTATGTTCAAAATATCTTACTTCATTAAAACTTT
>JARFOC010044376.1:0-22545 GCA_031763485.1 Osmoderma eremita | reverse complement strand
AAAGACGGACTCGAGTTTCTGCCTACCAGGCGTCATCAGCGTCTCTCCGAATGCCAAACCCACTTTCATCGCTAATGTGTCGCGAAGTCATTGCGAAATGTCATAGCCACTTGCCTGCGTCACGACATACCCCATCTAGGGGACACCGGTCAAACACACAAGCCACCGAGACAAATATTTATTTATTATTTTTTGGATTGTAGAATGTGCCCTTCCCAGTAAATTATCAATCTATCTTAGCGGCTTTCCTTGAGAATATAATTTAATTATAAGTTTTCTGGTAGAAATGTCGGATTGACGGCGTTTGTGATCCATACTTCTTATCGCAACGAAAGTTGGTCAGTATAAACTGATCACACGTTACAGTTACAGTTAGATAATACAACGAGTTGCATTGTATTCTTTTATCTGAGGCATATATAGATACATATATATTCGGGGGAAGTACCCGTACGCTTAATTTTGGGGTAGCATAATATGTCTTTATTTTCAGTTTTTCATAACAGGAATGTTAATATCATTGCATTTTATTTTTGTTGACAGTAATCGTGTAGTTGAATCTGTACATGTATTGAAATATTACTTGTATTTCTTGTTATATAAATATTTTTTTGCAAAACCAGGCTGCTTTTATTTTTTGGTTGGTGTACGCTCAATTTTGCGAGTGACTGTACATGACGAAGAGCTTCAAATAACGCATTGTGTGTAGACCGAGATTTAACGAAACCAAACTGACTGTGCGATATTATATTAAATTTATCCAAAAAAGGCACCATACGGGAGAACATAACTTTTTCGAATACTTTTGAAAAACAAGATAAAACTGATACTGGTCTGTAATTGGATACTAATTGTTTGTCGCATTTCTTGTGAACTGGTATTTTTTTGCAGTTTTTAAAATGTCAGGGAATTGAGCATAGGAGATAATAATACATAATTTTTTACCTGTTTTTTCATTCCATTTTGTTTTCTTTAGCTTTTAAATAAATTTTGGTGGTCGTCATTTGTTTCGAATGCTAGTGATATTTTTACGCAGGACTAAATAATTATTTTGTTACTTTTTTTGAATTTTTTTTATGTAAAGATATACTTGTGATACATTATTGTTTTCAGAAAAAAAATAGGAATCATAAAAAAAGTAGTGTAATTTAAAAATAATACAAAAATGTATTAGCTGTCTTCATTTTCTATTCAAAATTTATTACAACAAAAATCAGAAAAATTTGCTTTATTTACAAATTGCTAACGCGGGTGATGTGTTGAAAAATGATGATGAAGACTTAACTTCATGCACCCATTTTATCTTTTTATTTTTTTTAAATAAAAGTATTACGTTGGAATATAATATCATACCTGTGACAAACACATCTTCTAAATGAAAAAGGGGTCTATTCAAGGAGGCATTAAACAGTCTCTCAACAACATCGACCGACATAACATACCCTGTGCCTGACACGAAAGGCGGATAATCTCCATCTTCATATAGATAATACGGGGCGTACCTAAAAGTAAGAGTGCTATATTCAATTGAATAAAAATATAATGGTTATACATGATATATCAGCATTTAATTATAGGAATAGTTTATGCCTAGACAGCGATTAATTTTCCTGTTAATTATGAGTTAAAAACACCCCAATAGATTCCAAATGACAATTGCTTAATTACTATTATTTAGTAAAGTTAAAATTTTTGCGTAAATTATTAAAACTTTGTTATGAAAATGCCAGGTAACTGTTAGGGTAACTTTCAGTTTTTTAAATTTACAGATGTGTGCGACACTGAGAAAGCGTAAACACGAGGGAAAGAGAAGAAGTGAGGTTAGATTATGTAGAGATTATGTTATGTTACGTTATGGTGCGAGTGCACGTTTATGTCTTTATGTCTTTTATTGTAAAACAAATAATGTAAAGGAATATTTAATACAAAATAAAGATTTAAGAAGTAATAACATAACCAAGAAAGTTGGTGCGGTTTTTGATGGTAAAATGCAAATATTAATTAAGAAACAATCATACACTGTTATTCATCGAAGTAATTGCTATCACACTCAATGACACTTTTCCAACGTAACATCAATTTTTGTATGCCGGTATTGTAGAACTCTATGGATTTTGAATCAAAAACTTGACGGACTGCATGTATTACATTAGCTCGAGTTTTGAACTGTCTACGCTGCATACAGTTGTCAAGAGACAAAAAGAAGCGGTAATCAGTTGGCGAAATGTCAGGAGAATATGGAGGGACTGGTAACGTTTCCCAACCAATTTCAGGAATTTTTTCTCTGGTCACTCTTGCGGTATGCGGCCCGACGTTATCCTTTAAGAACACCACTTTCTTTCGGTTGATTTTTGGATGTGTGCTGCTTGTACTCGCTGAATCTGTTCACAATAAAGTTAGCAGTGATGGTTTGACCCCGTTACAAAAACTCATAGTGGACAATGCCTTTTGTTGTCCACGAAACACACAATAAAATCTTGTTGGGGTGCAAGGAAGCTGTGTAAGTGTGTGGTACCGAATCAATAGGCGATAACCAATGATACGAACGCTTAGAATTTGAGTAAGTTATCCACTTTTCGTCGCAGGTTGACAACCGATGAAGAATTGGTCCGTTATCGTTTCGTGAAATGTTTGCAGACGAATTGTAAGACTACTTAATTTGTTATCATTTGACAATTCATGTGGGAACCACTTGCTTAACTTCCACCGATTTCCTAGCTGATGAAGGTGCAAACGAATGGTTTCATAACTCACATACAACGTTTCTGCACGCTCCAGGCACATTGTACTGGAATTTTCTTCCAAAACCTGTTGAATATCCTCGTTGTTAAAGATCTTCGGTCTCCCAGAGCGTGCTTCATCGGTCAAGCTGAGATTTCTCGAAAAAAATTTGTTTGGATCACGTACGGTATCATCTCCGAATGCGGTACATATTTTTCGCGCCGCTACTGCAGCTTCCGTACCAAGTTTGTACAAGCTCGGATTAAAGTTTTATCCGTTGCCATTTTCAATTATTTAAAACTAGGAATTAAACAAAAAATAAGACACAAAATGTGCATGTATCCGATAAGAGAAGGATTCATACTAAAGTAGATGACAGATAACACACAAGTGCTATCGAGCAACAACTTAAAAAATATTCATGGCACTCTACTTTATACAAAAACCGCATGAACTTATTTGGTTACTATATACACGCCCTATTATAATAGCTTACTGACGACATAAACAGTAGAGTTGGATGCAAGGGCAGTGTTTTCCGATATCTAAAGGAGAACGTTTCTGGATGTTAAAATATAAAAAAATATTTTAAAAAATGTAATATGTGTATCTTAAACATGTTGAATTTTTGTTTTTTAATAATTTTTTAAATCCGTAAAGAATATACAATGTATACCAAAGAGAATTATAGCAGTAGGTCATGAAATTTATTTACATCTAAAATATGTAAAACTTGTAATTTTACGAAACACACTGTATATACAGGATGTTTACGGTCTTCTAATTTTATTTTCATGATTAAATATCTTAAAATAAAGTCATTAACATAAAATTTCTTAACAAAGTTGCATAATAAGAGAGATATTAATGTTAAAAAAATTGTAACTTTTTTTTTTTGCTTTTAAGTGGTGATTAAGCATATTAATTTTTAAAAAAATATGCTTTTCATGGTATCCACTTCACACTAGATGTTAAAAGTTATCGCCGTGTTGTTGAACGTAAAGTCTCGCTCGACGTATCCATGAATTGGCATAATTTACTAGGCCTTGGCCTTGTCGTCGAACTGTCGCACCAGCTGTCACAACGGGGTTACGAAGATCATCTAATCTAAATCATATGTTGTTGGTGTATACCATGGTCTTCATAACGCCCCATAAGTAGAAGTCAAGGGGGTTAAGGTCGGGTGGCCGAGGAGGCCAGGCATAGGACCACCTCGACCTATTCACTTATTTTCAAACACATTATCTAAATGTTGGCGAACTAAACGATTAAAAACCACATTTGTCGACGTACATTCAAAGGACCCTCTTCCAATAGTTCCATCAAATGATTTTGCAAGAACAAGAGATAATCATATCCATTCATTCGATTTGGCAACACAAATGGGCCAATAAGTTGTTCGTTGACTAGTTCGGCCAAAACGTTTATCGAAAATCTATGGTGGAAATGATTACGACGAACAACAGCATCTGGATTTTCCACAGCCCAAATATGAGTATTACGACAGTTATTTATGGCGCCATGTATAAACGTTGCTTCATCAGTCGTCAATATAATGGAAGAAAAGTTTGGAATTTCTACATGTTTTTGTAGAAACCATCGACAAAACTGTAAACGCAAAGGATGATCTTCAAGTTGTAAAGCCTGTACTTTTTGTACATGGAAAGGATACAATTGATTCCCGCCAGACAATTCGATTTGATACATTTACTTTGGCGAGATATGTTGCGAGTATTACTAGAAGAATCTTCTTCGACAAGATTTAAGACTTCTTTTCCGAAATTCGTTGTTGTCGGCCAGAACCACCATCTCGATCTTGATGTGTTCGCAGTACACCAGCTTCGCGTGCACGGATTACTAGAGCGGTGAATTTTTATGGAATAGGTGTTGGCCTGTTAGGAAACCGCTCAATCGACTTGCAACAGCAGAATTCTGGCGTACTTCACCATAAACACATGTCAACGTATTCACTGTTGGTGCGATGGACCATTTTAACTTTCCTTATTAGAATTTATTCGGAAATATTTACGTCAAACCCGCAATGCAGTGACAACTAATGAAACAGCTTGATAGATGGGAAAATTTACAGATATAAGCCTACTTAGTAAAAAAATCATCAATAACCTATCGTTTACATTTACTTTGCACAAATTGTTGATCAATCGTTTTCGCGTTAAAAACCTTTTTTATGGTGGTTAATCACCACTTAAAAATTCAAAAAAACGACAATTTTTGTAAACATTTGGGTTAAGTTTTGGAATTTCATATGTATGCGCGCCCATGGGATGCCTTTTAGTATTTATAATTAATAATAGAACTTACCATTTACTTCGTGGGCTCCTAATAGGTTTAACTTCATCAAACACATGACCCAATATGAGATTCTTTCTTCGGTGACTGGAACTTAATTCACTAACCAAATTAAAAACGTTCAGGTACATATCGTCGTCTATTTTGAGTACATATTCAACCCTTCCCAAGCAACGTTTTCCAATATTTTTCAACATGAAGAGCGACTTCAGAGATAAGTTGTAATAGTTTTCCAAAAAGTTTTCTTGTACGATATCATCATAAAGAGAGTACTCATCATGGACTACTTCCTAAAATCAGTCCAATATGTTTAAGATCAAGTACAGCTATTCACGAGCCGCATTTACCTCCACAAAAGCATCGCTACTTCTTCCGACGAGAAAATAAAAATCTGCCGTGTAATTCAGTATTTCTTTTCGGGCTCCCCACGTTTCCCTGATTGTCTTACGGACAGCGAAATTTTGTGGAGCGGAGTATATAATTACTAATAAGAATATTTTGTTACCGCAGAATCGGTTTGGTAGATAAGTTACAGTATCTGTATGAGGTAATACGTAGACACTAACATTTCTTGTTCTGTTGATATGCCAGGCTTGTGATAATTCTAAAACAAATTACGTATTATGTATTTTTAAATTTAAGATAACCGAATATGTTTAATTAATTTTCGGGGAATCAATATGGTATTTTTCCATATTTCCTGACATAATATTAAATAACAGGAGAAAGTAATTCCTGATAACATTGAAATACCTTGCATTTAAATTAGGAAATGTCATAATAATAATGAAATTAATCCAATCTAATTAGGTATGTAGGAAATAATCATTTCTTTTTTTTGAAAATGTAATAAACCAATTAATAAATTCTAGAAATTTTAGGGGTTATCGAAAATCGAAAACCTGTATATTAATTAGCAATGGTGTCTCACAAAAGAGATGGAGTATTTACGTAAAACTCGTGATCATTATCTGTTATGTACATAATAT
This sequence comes from Osmoderma eremita, assembly GCA_031763485.1. Taxonomy (NCBI): domain Eukaryota; kingdom Metazoa; phylum Arthropoda; class Insecta; order Coleoptera; family Scarabaeidae; genus Osmoderma; species Osmoderma eremita. Next base: position 16,525 of record JARFOC010044376.1, on the reverse strand, counting down.
ATTTGCATTTATTTCCTAATTATGTAACAAACATTATCATTATGACACCAACAACTAATTAAATTAAGTAAAAAGACACCAAAGCCAGACTGCTAATTGAAAAAAAGAATTTGTTCTGAACATCTTTGTATTAATTTAACCATAAAAGGATCATTACCACAGTATATTAAAACTGTGTTGTTAAAATAATTCTATTATTCTCTTTTATTAGAGCAAAGTACCTAATAGTACATACGTATGTAGGTAGGTACCTGTTTATTAATCTTTTTATTCTTACTATTAAAAGTAAGAAATGAAATAGAATGCATACCTAAATTTTCTACATTATACATTATATCATACCCTACTAACACAAACCAAATTATTGTCACAAAAATTAATATTGTTGATTTGGATACATGCGTACGCATCACCTTGACGAAATTTGACATCGATAGATGATGCACTCACTGTCCTTTTGATTTTATATATTGCGTTGTATATCGCATAAGTAGGGGCAAACACGACGCACAGGATGACGGCGTTTTAATAAACAAAACTACAAAACCGCGTTTACGTATACTAGACTCATTTTTATTTCGTTAAAAACATAACCTTTAACCCAATTTATGTTGGTAAGCATAATGTTACATTTGCAAAATTATAACTGTTATCATTTGTTATAGATTTTACATGTCTGCTTCTATTGAATGTTCTTCGCAAAAAAAATCGGTTACAGTGTATTTACTAATTGAACACATAAATAATAAAAATGAAACATCGGAAAGGCAGATTCAAGTTTGCAGGAAATTGGCCTATGGTAGTATGCATTTAATCCTATTGCCCTACCGTTAAACTCGCTAATTAAAACTGCACATAGCAAGTTCGATGCTGATTCACTTCTAAACGCTGTTCCCAAATACAGTAAAACCACAGATCACAGTAAAACTAAATTCAATATAAATATTGATGACATCTCGATTCTCAAAGAAAATATAAATGACGGTGAAACGTCTGTAGTTAATTGAGTTAAAACCTTTAAGCTGCGTAAAACAAGAAGTTTTGCTTGTTTTTAACTGTAACATCTGTTGTAAGAAATATATACATCCGTTTAGAATTATTTTTAGATGATCTGTGAAAAATAATGATTCATTTTATTTTCTGATTTGATGTGGGCAATTTTGCAGTTGGTAAGGAATATAATACAGACAGAGGAAGATGCCGAAAATCAGATGACCGTAAATTTAAGGGTTTTTTTTCGCTATATAGTTTTAAAACATGCTTTTGAAGCGGTTTCATGTTCTACGTCATGAATTTTACGTTCGCTAAAATATATATACTTTTGAAACGGTTTGGAATCTGGTTTGGAATACAGATAAGTGTGACGTAAATTTTGTTTGGAAACCTGCACAAACTCACCAACAGCAAAATGTAAAAAGAATATGTAGACCATTTTTTGTTTTAAAAATAATTAAATTATTGAAATAGAAAATAAACACAATATAAAGAAAGATCCAAACACATGTAAATAACAGAGTGGCAGAAAATTAATTGGTTATCTCTTTTGTTTGGAAACCTAAACAGCGTAAAATGATAAAAAACATCAGCTTTTCAATCATTTTACGCTGTTGGCGGCACTGAGTAGGTTTCCAAACAAAACAAATCGACGGCATCAGTTTTCTTCTCCATTGTTGGTATATGACTACGCCTGCGCACAGCAAATTATTTATTAACTTTTCCAGTGGTTAGGCAAAGTAATTTTATTAATATAAATACTTTCACAGTTCACTGGCTTCAAGACATCCCAAACAAAATCTGCCATTCTAAATTAATATTGTGGTTGGCAAATTGTAGTGTTATCATCTTCATAACATTGGCGTCCATATTTGCCTGACTGGTAATCACAATAATACATTGATCTACATTACAAATATACCTTAATATACCTTAATAACGATACCTGCTAGGTACACAAGGTATATCAGACACCGAAGTAAATAAACATTAACAATGGTTAACACAACTAATGACCTATATATTTGTTGCACAACCACGTTTGTAAAGTCAATTGCCACTATCACAATTTACACAAATTCCGCTCCTACTTTAAAACGTATTTTGAAGCGGTCTTATACACCCCATCGGTTCAAAAACGTTTGAAGCAGTTTCAATTTTAACGTTATTACTTGAAGCATTTGTCGCCAATGACATATTTTCAAATAGTACGCAGAGTTTTCAAACCGCTGTTTTAAAGTAGATTTTGTTGTCTCATGAGTCTCTTAGTTTACTTGTTATCTATAAAAACCAGTGTCTTCATCAAATTCAGAAATGCAATAGCCTTACTCAATGTACCTGAACTGCGCGCGCAGCGTGTGGGAATCAGGTAAAACAGTTGTCAGCCCTGATTAGCAAACACAGATGCCACAGGAATATAAAATGCCTAACTGCTGTTAAATAAAAGATATCACCGTAGCCAAAGACACATACCCCACACTGGCAAGCGTAGCATCTCTATTAATTCAATAACGTGTCCTTGTCTTATTTTGCTGAAACATTTCTATTGCTTTCCGAAAGCAATTTCATTTACCTTGAAAAGGATCGACACGTTCTAACGTTATAACGGTGAAAATCAACAATCTCATTTGTGCTTCGTATGGCTTCGTAGAAGTCTTCAAATCTGGTATCGAATTCTTCCAACAAAAAATCTAATTGGTGAACTGATGGGTGGTAGCATTTCCATGGCTGTGATAAATTATCTTCCACCATATGCAATTTCCAGGGAGCAAATTTAGCTTTAAATACATTTACCGGATCAATATGAAGTATAGAAGCAATATGATGTATGATCTATCATGTAGTTTCAAATTTAATTATTTAATTTTAACATTAAATCAGTTAAAAGCCAAATCTAATTACCCAATATTCTTACTCTAATTCTAAACAAATTTCATTCCTGGAGAATTTAGAAATTCTGTTATTACAAACTATTAGAATAATAAATAAAGGTGATTTTCAGACGGACCCTGTATACAGATTTTTGTTTTTCGATTTAATAGCCTGTCTACTGACATAACAACTTAGCTCATTTGCGTTTGTAAATAATATTTTCACAAAAGAAATGTAAACACAACACGGGATGTTCCAGGAGCGCATACAAAAATAAAGCTGGTTTACCCTGTGTACTTGCTATTGCTATTTGTCTTTCACTCTTTTTGTAATTTTTGTTTTTATTTTAAAGTTTGTGTTAAAATTCCCAGCAATAAAGACATTCTGAAATAGTTTTTTCTTTATAAAATGTGTTGTAATGTATCCATAAAGATATCTATGTTTGGTGACGGCTGCTTATACAATGTAATAATGAAAATGTTAGATTTATTTAACTCTAGAGCAGAGATTTGAATTTCCTTTTCAATTGGTAAAGCACAAATATCTTGTCGTTCAACTGCCATATTATTTGTTCTGATCATTACTAAGGATCCTCCGTGAATAGTTTGTCCAACAGAAGGAGCTCATAATTTTTAAATCTTCTATATTGAAGTATTCTAATTTCTCTTCAAAAAAATCAGTCAAGCAGACGATGTCTATATTTTGGAGTTGTAATAAGTCAGAATTTTTATTCTTGTGACATTTTTCTTTGCAGTATTTTTTAGTTATCTTTGTCGACAATGTTTTGTATAGTGACTGACTGTTGTTTCAGTGTGTTAGAACGGAATCCGTATTACTCTGCTGTGCGGATGCTGGCGAATGTAACATACGACGTATCTACTATCTGCTATTGTAATAGCTAGGAACATCTTTTTGACAACTTAATACATTGTATTTCTGTGCAATGGTAGACAATTAAATAACAACTATGTTTTTGCAAAATTAACTTTTTATCAAAATAAACCTTAGAAAATAAAAAGAAAGTGCAAACAAAATTTAATAAAGGGCTTATGTATACGTTTCAAAATTTTGATCTAACTCTTCACACAGAGTGGTCTGTGGCGACCATATCTACGGTGGAGACGAGTTTGCCGGGTTCGTTCGAAGCCTTATTTTTTAGACGACCAAATGAATAACAAACACTACTCATATGTTGGTAGTGTATATATTTGTTTGGTCGTCTCAAAAAGGACTATGGGCGAAATCTGTGGACAGCGTAACGACTACTACTTGACCATTTATATATATATATATATATATATATATAATATAATATTTGGTATAACTGTGTAAAGCAAAAGACGAAAATATGAAAATTTGTTATAAATTGTCGAACACACTTCGTAACCTTTTAGGAAATCCCAAAGAAAAAGCGGAAATGACACGGGAATTTACAAAATCACATGTGGATATTGTGGAAAGATTTACATTGGACAGACAAAGCTGGCAATTCAAACTGGGTTTAAAGAGCTTAGCTACTTTCCAGGCGAGAGTAAAATACTCTGGAAACATTTTGTTTTGAAATACTCCGCTTCCTAACACCTTGGAACATAGTACGCGCACGCACGCCCCGCCTCCCAAGAATGTAAAACTGTGATAAATTTCTTGGTGCTTGAGAGGAAAGGGATAGGTAAAACTAGAGTAAGAAACATTTTGAATCTCGAATACAAACGGGAGTGTTCTAGGGTGCTCTGGAGTACTCGGAGCGCGAGCCTGGGAAGTAGCTCATATCTACAGAGTTGTCGAGTGTTGCTGAACATATCCAACAAAACCGGACATGCTATAAATGTAGATAATTTAAAATTCATGAAATCGGTAACTTGGTTGCGCGAGCTAGATGCGTATATTAAAAAGAACTAAAATCTTTTTTAATTGGATCGGCAGCCTACTCCGTTTTGATGGATTGATTACAGTAACGCACATAGTTAAGAACGCTTGGAATTTTTGGCGTTCGGGGGTGTGTTCAACGGTTGTAAATATGAAAAAGGGGAAGGGAGCAAAGTAGTGCATGTTTTGCGTTTATTCGGTTAGACGGTGCGACTCCACGTATTCCCGAAACACGTGACAAGGGTCACGTTATTGTGCGGGACAAGAAATTCTGTACAGTGCGTTTATTAAATATGCTGTATAAACTCTCATAATTACATATTGGCCGGGTAGTTACAATAAACGTAAAAAATAATATTGAGCAGAAATGGGTTTTGTATAAATATGAAGATGCCCTAATGGTTATGTGGCTGAAGGATAATGAATGCTACACATAATTAGAACTTCACCAGATAAATGGGGATTCAAATACATTCAATATTAACTGTAAAGGTAGTAATAGGCATAAGATTGGCAACCAAATGTACAAGGGTACGGAAGTAAGAACACGTATGCACGACTTGTGATAGTTGCTTACGACTAAGATAATAAAACATATTAAAAGAAACGTGTGACTTTGTTAATAGAAAGATAACGCCGCAAAGAAGAGCAAACGATACATTAACTTTGCTATTAATTTAGTGAATACAAACTAGTCTAGCTTTGTATTACTTCTTACTTATTTAAAGATCGAAAAAAATGTTCGAATCATGTTTAATAGTACAATACGCCCTTATTTCTTTAATATAGAATTCACAACAAAATATCTTATCTCCGAAATAAATACCGTGTTTATTCTAATTGACGCCGCAATTCCAATAACCGCCGCATTCTAGTAATGCCGAATGATATAAACACCGCATTTGGTTCAACATTCTTCGACCGAGTACACACTGGCGCCGGTACTGCGCTTAGGCTGTAACATACAAGTGACATTCTGGCTGTCCAAGATAGTACATAATCACAGGCTTTGTAAGTTGTGACATTTAGCTCTTGCAATTAAACATACGACCTTTAATATTTCGTCTTTTCATGACATAGTTGTCACGCATTACAAAGCATATATGTTTGATAGATTCGACAGATATATAGATAGGTTATGGTTATCGATGTCAAAAGTCGGCTGTTTCGCTGCGAGAGCTATAATGCACCTAAAAGACTTCGTCTCTTCAAAGGGTGGGATCTGCTGCCCTCCCGTAGATAACGTTTTAGTAAACATATGTATAATTATTAAGTAATTGCTGTAATGGGAAATAAAAGAAGTAAATAAAATAACTGTATATATATATTTCTAAAATTTAAAAAGTACAATATCTTGAAATACAACAACTATACGTGTTGTTAATCATATAATAATAGACAAAATGGAATGTATCCAGGCTAATATTTCATGGACAACTGTTACTCGTACGATAACAGCAATCTGGAATACGTTAATCAAAAAATTCTACCAAATATTTTAGAGGCCACTGAACGGACGGAAAAAGTTTCTTGATATAAACATGTAAAGAAATGCTAAAAGATCACTTCAAGTATGTTCAAAAGGCACTATGCACATCTTAAGAGAACAGCAAATAAGGTACAGGTTTCTTTACAATAGTTTTTTTTTATAAACGATTTTAAAATGAAGGTACATCAAGAATAAATGATATATATATATACAAACTTAAATGAGGGATTTTAAATTGTAGTAATAAAATATGAAGAGTGACCGATATGTAAAATATTAAAACATAATCTAATCAAGGTAAAGTACCTTAAACACTGCATGTAACATTACTACAATCTAAAAATGTGGAAGTGTTCCAATAATAAATGGTGCATGCTATTACAATATCGGTTCATTAACGGTTTCTATTTCGAACAAAACGTTTAAATTTTATATTTTGAATCATCAAAAGGCGAACAGATATTAAAGCTAGACATAGAAAATGTTGATAATAATCATATGACTTTCTTTTTATTTAAATAACATAATAATTAAAATAAATACATACAATACAATAATAAAAATACTGAATAGAGCAAAGTACATCTTTCTTGTATAGCATAAAATTATATTGACGATAAAAAAATTGAATATAAATGGAATCATGTCTTTAATATTGTATAAAATTATGATCGACATGTAAAATTTCTTTTGTGGTTAAAAATAAGTAAATTACTGATTTCTTAAATTACGTAGTTATACATTTAGCAGTATAAAATTAATTAAGCATGGAAATAGTGTTTAATAAACATCCCGATTGGCAAAATATCCTTTCTCTCTTTAAAATATTAATGGTAAGGACTTTTATGTTTAATCTTACACGAAATCAAATTGAAACAAAAATATTTTGGTGTAACTAATTGTATAACTACTTACCAGTTATAGTTATAAATTATTTGAACGTTTTACTACGTGTAATCAACTCTTTTAAGTGTTAAAAAATAATTGGAGGGTATAAACAAATTGAATAACCATAGAGACACAACACAATATTTTTTGTTATATAAGTTATTTTACCAAATCGATTAAAAAACATAATTTAATGATTAAAGAATATTAGCACAATTTCAAAAAATAAAATGCATGCTGCATACTTTGGAGAGAATGCAGATCTTTATAAGCTATTCCAAACATATTTTAATACATATACAGTGAAATCTCTAGTAGCGAACAACTCTATTAAGCGGACCCCTTTGTTGGTATCGTTCCTAATTATTACATTTTAAATATAATAGCAACTCTAATAAACGGACTTTCTATTAACCGAACAAGGACACAAAAATCGACCCATTTAAGCAAAATAATCTCTGATAAACGGACAGCATATGTGGAGAATAATTGTATACATTAGGGGAATTACCCGTTTTCGCACGCAGTGCAGAAAATATGTATACGTATGTAATTTCAATCGCTTAGTTAGAAAAATTTCGGATTCGTCGTAACATACTTTTTAAATCCATTTCTGGAGAATCTGCAAGTGTCAATAAAAACGATGTAGGTGAATTTGCGAACGGAATTCGTTCAATAACTAGAACATATGACCCCAAAAATATTTATAACGCGGATGAAACCGGATTTCGTACCCTTCCTAATGACACCCTCAGCGTAAAACGGGGAAAATATTGAGGTGGAAAGTTGAAGTTGAGGATCGATTAACAATTTTGCACTGTGTAAACTTGGCGAGGCAAAAAGAAAACTTGTGGTGATTCAAGTGGTAGTTCCAAGTGACTAAAAAAAACAATGTATGAAAATATATACAAAGCAGTTTTAGAATGGTATAATTCGGTAAGGAGGCAGAATTTCCCGATATCTGGAGGGTTAATTAAAGAAAAGGCATTGGAGTTTAGTGAAAAGTTGCGACAGCCAAACTTTAAAGCAAGCACTGATTGGCTAGATAAGTGGAAACGAAGATATGTATGTACATATGTACCATTCAAGTCAAAAGTCTTGTCTCAGGTTTGACATGAATAGAGATAGAATCATTGTGTTACCTTCAGTGTTTCGCTGTTTAAATTTGAGTCAAGACTTTTCGCGTCGATAATAGATACCAAAAGTGTGAAAATTCGGTTTACTTTCTTATACATGTGTATGCATTTAAGATGTGAAATCGGTTATAAAAGGGCACGTGGAGAAAGCAATGATGTAAGTGAAGAGAATTGTACTAAATGGAGACGTGATGTTTTACCCCACTTGTTAGAACGTTATCAAGCAAGGGACGTATTTAATGCTGATGGGAGAGGACTATTTTTTAAACATCTTCCAGATAATACCTTAATTTGTAACCAGAAGTGATATGGCGGAAAACACAGTAAACAGGGAATTATATTGATGCTTGGATGGATCACAAAAACGGAAATTGCTTTTGATAGGTAAAAGCAATCAACCCCGTTGCTTTTGAGGTGTGTGGTTACCCCTCGACTATAAAGCAAATTCGAAGGCATGGGTGACAGGACCACTTTTTGAAGAGTGGCTGATAAAATCAGACAATCAGTTTAGACAGATGGGAAGAAAGATTAATCTTTTCATTGACAATTGTCTCATCCTAAAAAATATTCCACATAGGTTAAAATTTATCAAACTTGCCTTTTTATTCGATAACTCGAAGTCTAACTTGAACTTTTTTGGTGGCAAGCCGTGGTTCGAGTTATCGAAGTTCCACTGTATTTGCAAGAAAGTGTGATAATTATGAGGCTTTTGAGTTAGCTAAACGTCTAGAAGCTTATTACGCTAATGTTCTATTTGAAATTAGACATAAAAAAGAGTCCACTCTATTAGATTTTTTTTCTTAAAATATAAGACAGATATTGAGTACGCATTATTTATTTTATTGTTGTTTAGTGTAACGGATATTTGTTATTTTTATATTGTCACACTTCTTAGACGAATAAATGTCAATAATGTACCGAATAAACAAATGATTGTATTATTAAGCGGACGAAAATTATGGTACCATGGGTGTTCGCTTATGAGAGATTTCACTGTATGTGAATTTACAAAGACTAAAAAAAAACTTTTCACAGCCAGATGTGTTAGTATGTAGCCATGCATTCTATAAAATAATATTATAAAAAGTAAAAACGTAATTAATAATTTTGGGTTTCTTAAAAAAATTGTTACAAATTATGTATAAGTAAAACGTACAAACCTATCAACATTTGGAAAAAGTTAAAAAAATATACAATGGAATGTATATAAAAGTCTTATAGTTCTTCATTTTTTAAGTACATGGTTACAAAATAATACATATCAACAGCCAAGGTTTATGTAAGTACGTAAGGCTTTTAATTAAAGAATATACCAATGACGCAAACAAAATCACTGTAAAGATATTAAGAATCGACTAAATTGACCTCTCACTATAAACCTTGCTACAATACATTCTTTACACATTTTGTTTGAGCAGTTCCAGAGTTTAACGGAATTCAAAATATATTATATATCTGCATACCTTACTCACCATAAGAACAATCACACTGCGTCTTGGCAACGCTTATTATAAATGTAATATTCCCCCATCATCCCTATTTAGTGTATTATCATCTAAAGCAGCTTGCCCTGTCAGATCCAAAATCTCATCAGCATCGTATCTGTCTTCTGGATCTGAACCTGCCGTCGTCACTGAATGTTGAGAGCCACTGGACACTTGGGAATTTCTTCCGAAGCTATTCCTCCTCACCGGAGGAACGACTGTTCGCTGGTTTGCAGGTTTAACAGTGATTATTAGGTTTGAACTATTAGCTACCATCATGTCTGTTACTTGATCCAGTGTTTTTCCGAATACTTCAATGCCATTGACTTCTAATACCTCATCATTAACTGCCAGAAGACCCGTAGATTCAGCCAAGCCTCCAGGGACTAGGCGAGATATAAATATTCCGGGAATTTTTTCCAGCCCTAAAATAATTGGAGTTTGAAAATGTATATGTAAAATTCAATGTTACTCCTAGAAAACTTTAATTTTTCTTACCATTTTGTGTTACACGTACGCTAGTTCCATCTCGTATGTAAAATCCTAAAGGCTTATCGCTTCCATGTTTTAATAATCGTACTCTTCTACAAGTTTCAGGCACGATGTCAACATCTATGATAGCAGACACTTGTCGAAAGTCAAGTGGATTGGATATTGCCAATGATTTATGTTTAGCTGGGGCGCCTCCTAGGATACTTGATATTAAATTTCTTGGTTTCATAGTTCCATATCCATTTAGTTCCTCTATACTATCTCCTAGATAATTAATTATAAAGTAAAAATAACAATACAAACAATATGAAATAAGTAGACATCACCTTTTCTTTGTATTATAACTCTCAGTAATGGTTTCGCATTCATTAGGGCTCTTCTGAGATTTTCATCATTATTAATAGGTAATAAGTCTTGGTCACTGGGGTCTACGTAAGATATCAGAAATGCAATGTCTTTCAATCGATGTAATTGCTCTAACAGAGTTTGGAAGTTTTCAAATTGGGCTTGATTGTCTTTCTCTAAAGAAAATCTCCGGAATTCGGCATCAAACTGTTAATAATCAGGGATAAAATCATAGAATTAAAAATTTCTTAATAAAAATCTGGCTTGCAATTTTATTTATGTAAATTATATATAAATTAAAGACCTACAAACTACATGCAAAAGCAAAAAAAAAAACTAAAATGATCAAGTAAATTAAGTATTGCATAAATATTAATTTTTTTAATGTAACTTTAATTAGCATTTAAAGCAATAGTTATTGTTCATGCTCTATATGACGATTTTAATTATGGAATTTATTAATAAATCATTACCTTCAGAATAATCATTATTTTCAAAATCATTGTCGAGATAATGATATGCAATTGAAAAATATAACTTAGTACTATCGGATATATTTATAACATACTGTTACTAGATATCAATCGAACTTCTTCAAACTGTTTTTGTACATTTCTGTTATAGATGTATATTCAATGCTAATGATTCACGTTATCTTTACCAGCTAGACTGCCATATAGAAAGTCTAATATAGTGGCACAAGTGAATGAACTTTCTTCAAAATATTTATTTTTATGAATATTCGTCGCCCACTTTAACAGTTCATAAAGGTTATTCCTATTAGTACTTACTTTGCTTTTAACTTCTACTTTGTTGTCAGTGTATCCACTTTTCATAACAATTTTGTTCTTCGACATTTTCGGTGCACAACATAAAACTTCCTTCAAATATTACACACTGGATAAACCATAGGTTCGTTCAGTTTTGAACGTTAAAATAAAGAGAACGAATATAAAATAAAAAATAATGGAATTTTAAATTATTTACGTTTATATTTCATTCTTTTAGTCACCATTCAGTCACCGTACTAACATGTATGATAATTTTCTTTACTAGCAGTACCAAAAATGTTCTATTATTTCTAATTTAAAATTAGTGTAAACAATATAATGTTTGAGGAGTTATAAATTATGATTCCAATGCACGCAGTGAATTAGAAGAATCATAAAAAAATTATTTTGTAGAAGTTTGTAATTAAGAAATAATGTTGATCAATTTTGATACTTCTGGTATATTTACACCCTGAAAGAAATGGCTGCCTCAGTTGCTAATACAGAACACGACAGTTACCTAACTTCTCATTTCATTGAAATATGTTTTGGTAGAGTTCTGTAAGTGAGCAGCGCTTAATTTATTAATCAAAGAATATGCCTTTTATCATGTGCTTGTGTTAATATAAAACTTACTTATCAATTAATGCTATAGAACGATGGTGTTAATATGTAGGGACACTAAAATTACATAGAAATGGGATGTTGGTGGATGTGAGAAAGTGCAGTGAAATATCACAACTGACAGTGCAGTAATTTGTGGTTTCAAATAAACATTTCAAAATTTTAAGATGCGAGGACAAAACTACGATCAAGACAAAAACAATCCATGCCTCAAGGAACAAAATTTATCTTTTAAATGTTTAAGTAACAACAATTATGATAGGGATAAATGCGTGTTGGAATTTGAAAATTACAAAACTTGTAAAGGATTTTGGGTAAAGTGCTTGCATACTCTAAAATTTTATTATTTTTACTTCAGTTCTAGATGTCTATACAAGCAGAACGAAAGAGAAAAGGTATAAAACCATACCTACCACCAGTGGAAGAACGTGAAGAAATAAAGAAAAAGTATTTTGCAAAAGTGGCTCGATAATGTATTACATAATACCATGAAAATAGCTAAATGTGCATAAATTGCTACAATAAATAGTTTATTGTTATTACATTTGAAAATTATTTATTTTTGCAATAACATTACCATATGTCCAAAAAAATAAGAAAGTTATTTAAGATGGCTGTAATAAACATCAAATTTAACTTGTTGAATTTTTTAATTTTATTTATATATCATTAAGTTACAAGCAATTTCAGTTATTTACGGATTTACAAAAAAAAAAAAAATTAAGCATCCTACAAAACAAAATTCAAATTTGCCGCAATTATTTTTAATATCTTCCAACAAAGATGTAGTAACTTCATGCTTTAATGTTGAAGTTACTAAAAATAATAGCCGCAAATTTGAATTTCACTTTGTTAGATTGCGCTATGAACATATAGAACATCAAATACAGCACTTACATTAATTCAGTTTTGGTTTATAAAAGAAATAGTTGAACAGTTGTGCAATATATATTTAAATACTATTTTGTGTGTAATTTTAATTGAGCATTGATAAAATAGTTCTTTCTAAATAAAAAAAGATGTTAAAAAGACAAAAGGACTGTCGCACGTAGATATACAGCGCCCTATTATCAGAAAGGGTTACTCAATAGTGTTGACTGTTTTACTTATTTCTTAATATTAAATGTACTTACATACATTTAGGAAATATATTACAAAATTATCATAATGAACTAAAAGGTCCCTCTAAAATGTAACTACAAAAATAAATCACAACATTCTTTAGTATATATATCGTCTTTGGGATAAAACGTGATAATAAATAAACAAGGAAAATGGTGAAAAAGTAATCGAGCAAAATATAAGAGAGCGGTAATCGGTTTAAATTACACATTATATAATTAAGAATGAATATGCAATTTGGTATCGAAATTTGTTTATACTGAGGTTAAGAATCTAAAATATATAAAATATGTAACTAAGGAGGCGTCCGAGGGACAACGCCTGAGAACTCACGCGTTGTCAACAAGTAGTCAATCCTTGTGACGTCGAATTCTAAAACAGTCTATGCGGAAATGATCGCACATTTGCCTTACCTGGAACAGAAAGCGATAAATTATAGGTTGCGTTTGAAATAGGAACGAGAGCATATTAGCTTAATCTTAAAGAGACAAAGGATAGACAGGTCATGTTATAAGCCGATTAAAGGAGCGAATAAAGCTTATATACAGTAGCATTTTCATAGATAAATTGACGGTTCATTCAATGCGTTATTTTTCGTCCTAATTTTGGCTTGTAATTTCTTACTACTCACGCTCGGCATAACGTCCGCTCCGCCCAGATTTGCCAGGTGGTCGATTGTGAATACAAGTAGCTTCCTTATTCGCTCAAAAACATAAGGATGCAAGATGTATCTATCCTTTTTGAATACGTATTTTATTTTTATGTATACCGCGCATACATAAAAATATTCACGAATGTTTAAACTTTAAACTTATTCCTGCAATTGATGATGTAATTTTTTATATTAGGATGAACGAAAATATCTGAAATATATAGGATTCGACATAATTTTGAACCATCAGCAAATTAAACTGATAAATTTTAGGTTCAAATCACTGGGGTTCTTATTTATGCCCCGGCAACATTATTTAGTATTTCTGTATTTTGTCGAAGTTTTCACGTTTTTTTGTGCATCATTATCAGCTTGCGATTATACGTGAATATGTTTAATAATGCCGCACTGATAAATATTCCGGTAAACGAACTACTAATACGACATATCTGAAAATGCGAAGATTTCCTCGCAGAAGATTTTGGGAAATCTTGAACTAGAAAACGTATTAAGGAAATAGCCGTCTCCTTGAATTTGTCGGTTTCCAGTATTTTGTTAGATCATTTCCCCCTAAAACGAGAGTAGAAAGCCCCAAAATTTAACGAGATAATCGACCAAATCGCAAACTCTCGGAAAAGGTCGTTCAAATTGTAATAAATCGCCCGATTTGAAAATGATTGAGATAAGTGTACTGCATGATACGGCGTTGCGCGCGACGAGGTTGGCCGGCGGGGATGAATGCGCGCTGCGCACAATATATCTCGCACCCCGGCGAGAGCTGAGCATACGTGTATACTTCAGGTACTGTTGAACGAAAACAAAGAAAAAAATCCTAAGAATAAAAAATATTTCCTTATAACACCGCACTCACGATCCCTATAAATCGGTATTTATTCTCCAGCGTTATGACGCTGATATAACAGTAAGCAGGTAAATTACGAATAAATTCAGTAAAAAAAAAATTTATTGCAAAACGCGAAACATCGACTTTTATATTTGACAACAAAGAACTGGGCGTTACATTCATTTTTGTAGCCATTTGTCTGCAAGTGGTGACCTCATCGACTTTTTTTTAAAGAGTGATCCTTATTTTTAATTGCTAATTTGATAGATCGTTGAATAGTTAAATCGCATTTATGATTCGGGCTGTGTATGCAAGTGTCTAAAGTTATGTTGTTGTCAATTTATATTTCTTACGCCTGATAGGCAAGAAGGCGGAATACGGAAATATTTATGGGGATCTTGCAATTAAACAACCGGCTGTTGACATTTCGTCTTTACAAGACATATCATATGGTTTAACAGATATATGGATAGGTTATGGTTACAAAAATACGAAAACTATCAATATTAAATAAAACGTCAAAATGACAAATTTCAAGTAAGTGCGTTGACAACTTACTCTATCTATACCACTGGCAACGTGCTTATTGAAGAAATTCTACGCGGACGAGATGTCACTAGATTTGACATGACTGTGCATTTGCTAAATGTGAAGTTGTGTTTGGTTGTGTTGGTATGATTTTAACATTTTCGCTGTCAAAAATGGGCTGTTTCGTTGCGCGAGCTATAAGTGTAGTGTCAATCATAAATTTTCTTTTGCCACCGGCCAGTGAAAAAAGTACTATCTCCTTACACATTTTTGTATCAAATGTATTGGTGGGAAACTGTGGTGCAATACTAAATACTTACCACGCATGTGCCGTAATGAATATGCCCCAAGGTGGCGATTATACATAAAGCATACAGTAGCGCCACGTCCACTTGCGTTTTCCGAATAAGCAAAGACGCGAAAACTGTAATTGCAGTTGGAAACAAAAGCCAATTGTACAGCTCCGACCTTGTTTGACTCATTTGGGCGACGATTAAACGGCACTGAAATAAAATTTGAAGTTTTGCCTTTTTATTCATATTCCTTAAGCTAATGTTTATCATATTTACGCATATGTTAGAAAATATCATTCCGGTTGAGAAAAAAAGAACGGTAGGGTCTCTTTCTAATACGGTAGGAGCTTTGACGATCCATAGGGTCATCAGAACGAATAATATCACTACCGATACCAAAGGTCGTATTGCCTCCGCGAAAGATCGCATGTGACCAGTTTTATTTCTGTACGAATTGTATACATTATAGACTATAGGAGGCATATTCGTAAGGGTCGAAGATACGTAAAGTGTAAATTCGAACATTCGCGCTGAGGAAATGTTCCCCGGTAACGTGAAGTCCCAGATCTCGTGTCCATAGATCTGTAATTATTTTATATAAAAACTATTCAAGTGGTGCAAAAAATATGCATTTTCATTTCCACGCGTTTATTATTGCATAACTCCAAGTGGGCAATTTAAAAAACTTACACCTGCAATTAGAAACACCAGAGTTACACTCCACATGGAAAAATCGTAACTCCAAGGTAAAAACAACACGCCAGTGTTGTACTTTTCCCAGTGTGTTAAGTGGAAATTTACTATAACGTTCCACATGACTAGATATAGCCTCCAGGTAGTTAGATTATTGCCGCTTCTACCGAATACGTGAAACATGAGAATAGGAATTAAGGATGAAGATATTGAATCTAATCCGTGATCGAATAATTCCCCTAGTGGGCTGCTAGTCCCTGTTCGGCGAGCTTGTTTGCCATCAATGCCGTCTAAAACATTACAGATTACATAATTATTAATTTAAAAAAAGTATACCACAATACAATACGTTAAATAACTTATAAAATACAAAATAGGATACGGTGGCTTAAAATAGTAAAAAATAATAAAAAAATACCCTTACCACCTCGATG
>JARFOC010044356.1:0-22551 GCA_031763485.1 Osmoderma eremita | reverse complement strand
AATCACAATTGATAGATTATCACAGAAGTTGTTTTCTCCAGTTTATCGAAAAAATTGAATTTGAGAAATTGTCATGAGAATGTTACTATAATGTTGTGTAAATAGTTTAGTTAATGTTAATGTATTTAAATTTAATAGCATGTAATATTGAAAAATGGAGCATGCTGAATAAATTTAAAAAAACATATCTATTAGAGGGCATATAAAGAATATAATACATATACATTTATATAACGCAGGTGTCTAATTACAACTAAAGTAAAGGTGAACATAAGACATAAAACATAAGATTGCTATAACAATATAAACTATTACTTGAGATCAAAGAAAATATCATAATAATTGTGATCTGCCAGTTTACACATATTATACGTGGGTGTAGTGAATAAAAAATTGGTTTTAGGAGTAGGTAAGGAGAAAGTGCAGGAGTAACGAGATGAATTGCGAGAAACATGAACGTTCACCATGGCCGTGTGACCTGTACAATCAATTCTCCCATTAATCAGCTTCCACATAAATAAAGATAAATATTTTAGAAATCCACGTTGAATTCTTTCCAACGCTAATTGGTGGCAGATGTGATATGGTGACCAAGTCTGCGACAATCCAAAGATGTCTAGCTTTTTTTTAGAAGTATATCATGATCATCAACTTGATTGCGACTATCGAGTACTTCAGCAGTATATGGGTTGGGGACTATTCGGAGTTAAATCTTCTTGATCTATCAAAGGCTTTCGATTCTGTTAGTCCAGACACACTTACTACGAAATGCAGTTATTAAGGAGCAAGAGGTTAGACGCCAGAACTGGTAAAGTCGTACTTAAACGGTAGGAAGCAGGTCACTTGTTGGAAGAACTACCTCAATCACATGCTGAAATAAAACAAGGTGTAGCACAGGGATCAATTCTTGGACCACTACTATGTCTTATGTATGTAAATTACCTACCTGTTAACCTAAAATGAACCTCACATATCCAAATCTTGTTCGCCCGCCTGTCATTTACACTGTATGGTATTCGCCGCTTACTTTGCCAGCTTCCACTTCTTGCCACATCACGGAGTGATCTCCTGGGGAACACCAAGGGACGCCCTGAGAGCGTTCGTTATTCAGAAAAGAGCGATAAGGGCTCTCTGCAACCTAGAATATAGCGAGACCTGCAGAAATCGTTTCAGAAGGGCAGATATACTTTCATCAGCGTCGGTATGCATGCTGCAAATTGTTGCCTTCGTACACTGTAGCAAACAGAATTTCACACACAACGGACAAAACCACGACTACAACACTCGTAACTGAGGAAATTTCAGAGCTCCTCCTCACAGATTGGCAAGTACCGACTGATCAATTTACTGCTGGGGTTCGAAACTGTACAGTACAGTACGCTGCCTACCGAAGTTAAATTCTTATCAACCCTAACATTCAAAAGATAAATTAAAGCCATGCTGACGGAGATGGAATCCTACTCCATTGACGAATATATGGCTTCTCCAAAGATTGGATGTTGACTACAATTTTTTCTTCTCTTTTAACGTGTCGTAGCAGTTGTCGATCTTAGAATATGTTGAAGTGCCTCACATACATCATATGTTTGTCTATTGTATTGTATTTATACTTATTTATTTATTTGTAATTAACAATATTATGTAATATTTTTACGAGTAGTATACAGATACTTATTTACTTATTTATGCTCGAATCAAAAATTGACAACCCTCCCTCTCTCGCTTCTTGTATTTCTATAACTGTGACATTTGATACCTATAAGGAAAATAAGTTTATGAGTCAAATAAGATGCTACTCCCATAGTAGTGACATACAATGCATAATAATGATAATATCTTGGTTGCCTATGAGACCACATACATGGCGTAAGACAAGTCAACAAAGGTACATGAAAAAAATAGAAAAATATTTCTGAAATAAGTATGTACATCAAATCCAAAACTAAGTATATAAATACACAAAATACCAATTAATCTTGACCACCCGTAAATCATACTTGCGAAAAAAATATATCCTTGAAATATTAATTTCATATGTATAAACTCTCATCTATTGAATAGATTCCATTATTTTGCAAGTAACACTATCTCCTCTCAATATTCTCTCTAGTATCATATTTTATGAAAGCTGTTGGTTGTCAAAGATTTAAAACGTGTGACATAGATTGAAAATTCAAATACGGAAACACTAGTTAGAGTTAAAACTTTCAGTTTTTCCTTAAACATGATTTACAAGATTCAAGTTTATTGATACCGACAATATTTATTATAGGATTTGTCTGTCTGCGTAAATAACTTTCACGCGATTCTAGAATAAAAATTAACGTTGTGGTGTGCAAGCGCGACCTCAGGATTTGTAACTTGTAATCGATACAATGCCTAGCAGGACGATGAGAGTTCTAGAAGAAAGCTGGTTTACATGCGTTTTCCAAATCAAACTATTTTGAACATACAGTCCGAAAAATTTAATTGAATGTATCTATTATCTCTGGCCGACTCTCATCAAGAAACTTTCACCTGGACTAGTGAGACCATGTGTAGATTATAAAATTTAAGTACAACTGATTCGCTTTGTATCAATCCAAGATTCCGGTTAGTACCTCCTCGCGCTCCGAGATCAGTGCTTCTATACTCTCGGCATGACAAAGTTAGCCAGTATAATCCGCATATAGGGCATATTTTGTTTGTGGGAGATATATTCGGTAGATCATTAACAAATAATGTTAACATTACACATTACTGACCACTGGGCCACGCCAGGCGTCATTTTTTGGAAACATATTCGGTACTGAACTACTTGCTTTGATTATCTAAGATTCCATACATTTTAAATCCCATACACTTTTGCTCGCCATATTAAGTTTGGCGAGCAAAAGAGAATGATCAGATATATCAAACGCAAAACAAGGCAACCCATAGAATTTTTCCATTGCATTGAAGATTGAGCAATGAACATTAGTTGAGTTGGTGTCGCTCTGTTGGAACAGCACCTCATTTCCATTGTATAGTACATTTCTTCTTAATTTATATTTATCTATACCATAGCAAAAACATATTTTACTTCTGATCAAATATGACCTGTAAAAATTTAAGCATGTAAGGCATTCTATTAGTTTGATTGTTATTGCATGAACTGCACAAGTTCAAGTTTTAATTTGGTCAGATCTTACTTGACAAGTCCAGAAAACTGTTTGTATCCCACAATGCTTTTAAGCCTATTCAAACAAAGTATGATTTCAGGAGTACTACAAGGTACTATATTGGGGCCTTGTTCTTTCTACGTTTTTATCATATGTGAACGATATTTCAAATGTCGTTGATAGTGTGATATGCTAAGATATTTTCAAACAAATAAATTTCTTCTGCAGATGACTGCAAAGATGCGACGTAGGTACCCTAAATAAATCAACTGTAAATGTTTCGAAATGTAAAGAATGTAACGTTATTTTGTAGTAGTTTTGTGCATAGTTGATGTGTGCATGAAATGTATATTTAGAACAGATCACAGATCATTTCACTCAACATTCAGCTAGTTACTAATTTGTTTCCTCCCGTACTTGAATTACCCGGATCAATTCGGCAAAGCAACCCTAGGTAACGTGTTGAATTGACCTCAATATTTGTATTTTATCTCAATGGCAATTAACTACCACCGCTAGAAAGCAAACATATACTGCATTGGCAAAGCCTTAATTATACATTTCGGTATATTATGAACCTCTTCTCTTTATCTCTTTAGAGATGCAGTTTGCTAAGGACGTTATTCCAATTTACAAGATGAAGGTTATTAGATGGAGAGACAAGAACCCTATACACCACACCTATTAATCAAAATAATTACGAGTTAATTATAAATAATGTAAAGGGAATTTAATTCGCAAACATGCTGGAGATAATGAAATATGGTGTTAGGTATATCGTAAAGCTCCTAACAAACCTTTGCTTCCATTTAATACCACCACGCCTACGTCAAGCATTAAATTTCTTCTACAACTGCACTGCCTGTTTATTACGGAATGTAAGTGAATTCACGTATTGGAAATCACAGGTTAATGTGATTGGCTGTGGACGTTGTCGAGGTTAAATCGATATGTGAAAATAGTCAATAGTATAATTATGGAGGATAATTAACTGTTTTTCCTTCTCCGGTTCCCCAATCGCTCAATAAAGTAATGGCGCATAATAAAAGAAGGGAAGGGGACTAATCTTTTATGACGTGTGCCATAACGATCATTAACGACCGTTTTTTTCTTTTACAGCAAGCATAGTCTACGACGTGGAGGCAGTACAAGGTCAACAGGCGCGTCTCCCCTGTGACATAACACCGTCCTTACCCGGGGATAAAATGCACATCGTTATCTGGTTCAAAGAACGCCCAAACGGAAAAGGACCCATATATTCGTAAGTATTAACTTATATTATGTATATGATGAGCTTCTTTAGTTTTACATGGTTGCAATGGTTATTGGTTAAGCGTATATTTTAAAGTAAAAATAATTGTGGTGGAAGCTACGTTTCGGAGACTTTAAATTTGGTAACTAAAGTAATTTATACTAAAAAGTAATATTTGAAGTCGCGCTTACATCTAAGCTACTTTAAATAGGTTCCAGTCTCGGTTTCAGTTACTTTGGGGCTTGTTAGGTTTACCTTTGTCAATTACATCCAAAACTGTTCAGAAATGTATACAGGATCAATTCTATTAACCGACTTCAAGCAAAACTGCTGTTCGTAAACTAGTTCTACGACGTTGCATCAAACAAATTTAACAACATTCTTTTTCTCAGCAGATCTTCTTTCTGCAACAATTTAACATATTGTAGTTTTAACAACGCCGATTTTGAAGAGATATTCGACATCCACTGCCTTCAATACTCTATACAAACTATAGATTATCAACTAATACATTTAAACGAGCAAAATTTTACTACTTCAATAAACAAAAAACTCTATAAAAATCCGTTCCCGGATTTTAATACCAAGAGCAATACTAACCGGATCACGAGCTGTGACCCTACCCTGAGTCAGACCCTACCTTGTTGACAGATTATCCGGGGCACCGGTAATGCGAATACAACGGCGCCCGGATATTTAATGAGGTGTACAATTAGGCCGGAACGTTTGACAAATGGCCAGGTGCTATGCTCGCCACCCCGTTACATATGTTTCTGATAATGTACGTGCGTCACAATGTATGTACATAAGCAATCGCTTCTCTTGATGACAAATGATCTTTGTCCGTAAAGATTTGTGTATCTGGACAAAATTATTTTAAATAGCACAAGTTTTTTAAATAGGTTAGCAAAGGCATTTTAGAGGTTATGAATCGGCTCTTATTAGGTATTAGAAAGGTGAGTCCAGGTAGTAAGGGACAACCTTACCTAATCGTAACGCCTATTCTTCTTCTTGGTAACTGATTAAAATGTACGTATTGATGTTTAATTTAATATACAAATTTAGTCGAGCATCATTGCATATAACAACTCATACGCCACTACAGGTAGACAATTGAATTTGTTACATTTAAGGAAAAAACATACACAAAGTACTATAAAACTTATCTTACGATCGACCTTATCGATTTTTATAAAAGATTGGTAGCAGCAAGGTGATCGGTACCTCTCCCGGTACCATTCGGTGTTGAGTATAAATCAACACTGCCGTCCTCTTACGGCTAAGAGAGGCAATAACAAGCCATACACTTCACACACACACATGTACACAAACCCAATGTGGAATGATACAATAGGCCTGAGGGCCGCAGTTTTAAGTCTCTGCATTAGTATACGAACAATAACAACAACTATAAAACTTCAGAGATCTTATGAATTATTATGAGGAACGCTATAGTAGGAGGAATGCCTTTTGTATCTCGGAAATAGGGAACAGAAACTAAAATTAATCATAGTTCATGGTTTTATTGTTTTTCAAAATATGAAGATCAATACACTTTTTCATGTGCTAATTTTCGAACTAATTTTCGAAGCACTTTTTCCACTTCTCCAAAACATGCATTTTGAAAGCATCAACAGCTCTTCAGTTGTCGGAAAACGTAGACCACGTAATTGTTGCTTGATGTGCGGAAACAGAAAGATGTCATTGGGTGCCAAATCAGGGCAGTACGGCGGATGACCCATCAATTAAACTTTTTCAGTTGCCAAAAACTCTTGTTTGAGCTGAAGTGTGAGAGCTCGCATTGTCCTGGTGGAGAATGATCCGTCTTCGGCGGTTGGTTTCTCTTATTTTTACGAATACTTCTGGCAAAGAAATGGTGGTGTACCATTCAGAATTGACCGTCGGACATTGTAGCAATGGTACAGTTGACACATATCCGGTTTTTCCTAAGAAACAGGCTACCATTTGCTTGGAAGTGCTTCGTGCGAGAACAACTTTTGTTGGATTCGGCTTATCTTGAGAGACCCATACAGTCAACTCCTGTTTACTTTCGGGCTCATAGGCATAGTACCGTGATCGTATTTTTGGAGCATTTCGTTTGACCAATCCACAGGAACCTTTTGTTAACGATTGTCAAATTATGTGGAATCCAACGCGAATAATTTTTTTTAATGAATTCAAAAGTTATGATGGGATTAGTTTTAGTTTCTTGGAGTTTCTGCTTAATTAAGTCTATTGCGTCCTTGGGGGGTATACTAGGAGACAAATTTATGACATCAAAAGATATTAGTTTACTGTTTTCCTAAAGTTGAAATTTTGTTAATTAAATGTAAAGAATTATTTATAGCAAATTTTGGTTTAATTTCAGGATGTTATTTTATTAAGGTGATATTATGTTTTGATATATTTTTACGTAAGAAACTACGGGGCGTATTAATATATTCTCCTTGTGTGATTTAATTAAACCGTATAATTTAGGGGGCTGTGGATTCATATTAGTTAGTTTTAAAATCTGAGATTTATTGGATAGGGCTTCTGAATCATTTATAGTTTAACTTGTTTTTGAAATTTTGTGGTGGGATCTGATTTTAATTTAATAAAAGAGTTGTTAGTAAGAACTTACTGAACTTCTTGTACATATTATGTCTCCGGTATTGCGATTACTGTGTTGCTTTTATCAGCTCTAGTGAAAATAATTTTATTGTCTATTGTTTTCTGTTTGATAGTTCTAAGTAGTCGACCCTCCTTACAGGGATTAGATTTGATTTGGTCATTTTCTATTCAGTTCTTTGCTAAGTATTTATGGTTTAAGTTGTCTTTCTGTGTGCTTATTGCTAGGTCTACTTCTACTGCCAAATTTTCTAATTGGTTTTTATTGATATCCGGTTTTAAGTTAAAATCGAAGCCTTTGGAAAGGGGGTTAATCTCTTCGGTTGAAAATTCTACATTTGTAAGGTTTTAAAACGATCATAAAAATTGAAAATATTGCTGTGATTATTCGGAAGTTGGTGAATGAGATTTTTTATTTTACCGGCAAATAGTTTTTCTAGTTTACTATTTTCGGTTAAGAATTCTTTTTGTACTATAGCATTAATTTTATCGCGAATGTTTTCGTATAAAAGATCAAACTCTAAATTACTAAGTTTAAAAGTTAACTGAGAATGCAGTACGTTCAGATGTAGCGATAGGCTATCTCTGTTGCTATAGAGGTTCTTTCGTTCTTCTTTTATCCAAGTTCTTATTCCTAATTCACTGCTGTTGTTGCTGCTATGCTGTTGTGGTTGGTTTTGAGTCGAATTTGTTTGGGTGTAACTTCCAATTCTTTGCGGTTGCGTAAGAACTATAGATTTTGTTCGTTGATTTTAGAATTTAGACGTTGTTTAAAAAACCATTTCTCCTGTTCGCCATCACTGGCTGATTTTAAATAACTGATTGATTGAGGAGATACGTGTTGAAACTTCTTTACAATACTTACTTACTTGGGATTACTTGAGAAAACGATGTCATCCGCTGGATCGTTGAATACTCCTTCCACCTAGGCCGCTTGGTTCTATTGTGGAGCGGATGGCATCCTAGAAATTTATTCAACAAGTCCAGGCCCTTGAGGTAGCTCAGAATTTTGTTGTATGAGGAATTTTTCAGGTCAGCTAGGGTAGTAATGTTCCTTCCAAAAATGGAGAACCTAATGCGGGTGGCCGCTCGACAGGGTCACATGACGTGCTCTATCGTTTCTTCATCCTCCTTGCACAGTCGGCATTCGCTTTCTTCCGATAATCCGATTCCGTGTAGGTGTTTCCTGAGTTTGCAGTTACCTGTAAACACAGAAGTGATTATTTTGATCCTTTTACGATCAAGTTTTAGTAATTCTCCGGTTTTGACATGATTGAGTGAAATACACTCCTTCGCATGTACCAAACCAGGAGAACTGCTCCAAAATTGGAGTACTTTCTGTTTTAACCAGAAGCAAATTTGTCGTTTGGCTATCGAAATTGATATGCCAATTGCCGGTTTTGGACCCCGGAAACAACACCCGCAGCACCCTCTTTTGCAAGGGTGTCGGCTACCTCCTTATCTTGAATGAGGGAGTGACCCGGGACCCAGATTAGGGTTAGTTTTCATTACAATAAGTAACACACAAGATTTTGGTTTCAAAAATATATTGTAGACACCTCCTGATGGAACCACTGTGCGCGGTGACACATATGTAGAGTCTACAATATATTTTTGAACCCAAAATCTCTTGTGTTATTATGTATTGTGATGAAGTTTTAACACGTATCTCCTCAATCAATCAGTTATTTAAAATTGGTGGAGGCGCTGGTTTTATTCCGGGTTGCTATTTAAAAAGCGCGGCTTCTTCCATTGAATTTCCAATACTATCCTAGATAAGTCCGCAGGCATCTTTAACAAAAAAGAAAAATTAAATCTAGGTGAGGCTTTGATTGTCATCGTTTTCATATCATACAACTTTTGGTATGATCATATCATTACTGTTTCAACGGATCGTTCAATTAGCGAGAAATCTATTTAAACACAATCAATTCCATCCGGAACATATCATAAAACAACCAACTAATACATCCGATTTACGAGTCATTAACTAGACACACACACACATCCCGTACCAGAAAAATGGGACATTTCTCAACCGAATAATTATTTTCCCCGATGTCGTTCGCAATAAATGCATCGACAGGAGAATCGTAAATGGCCCCGTAAACTTTATTACCGCCGAAATAAAATTGATCCCCTTCCCCCCAAAAGAAGAGTATCGTAAAACCACACAATCGGAAGATTCCCGTGATGTAACCGGATTGATTCGTGCGAACCACGGTCATCTTGTCAAGCCGAAATCATGGTCCGTATACTTTTACGGGATAGTGACTTGTACGCGTACGAATAACCTCGTCATAAAATACATAAAAATACATAAAGATACAGAAATTGCCTATGGGGGGAAGTCTTTTATAGATGCGTATTCATATATTTGATAAGGAGGAGACATATGTGCCAATCTATCTGAGCATCTGCACTGTGTCTCCTTCCGGGAAACCGAAATTGGTATGTGTTATCTCCCTATACCGAGAATTGACCAATAAACGCTTCCAGGAACATCCCAGAAGTGTATCTCATTTTTATTGAATTACACCTAAACTTATTTCAGTATATATCTCGCCGACCATTCATCTTACAACCTTGCGACAAAAATCTTGGTAATAAAGGTGACAAAGAGAATTTCAAAAATACTTTTAATTACTAAAATGACCGCCAGGGGGGCGCAACGCTGTATGAGAACTAAAAATTCCCTATTTTTCCCTTCCAAGGTAAATGTAGGTTAAAATTATGATCAGTAAAATATTCAGACTATCTTACACATTTTTCATTTAACATTCTTTAACATAACTCCCCCACGAGGGGTAGGGTGAGAGGGTGTATGTCTGCCTAGAAAATCGGCCATAGCTTCCGTTTACCTAAACGAATTTTAGTTTTTCTGGGCTCATTAGAAAGAAAATTTTACAATTAATTGAATCATATGTAGTAGAAAATTGTGCAGTTGCCCATAGGATTAACAGAGGGCGCTATTTCAAATTTATGCAAATATTGTTTCTTTTCTTTAAAATTTTAAATGAAACGATATATCGCTAATAGCATAATGTTGAAGCACATAAGCAACCGAAGAAAATGGTGAAAACCAGAAACTGCTACCTTTCTTTGCTACGAAGTTATAGTCATTAGAAGAGCTTGGAGAATAATAAAGCTATTAAACAGATACCCTTATTTTCGCTTTTAAACAGCCTCAAAATTTTATTATTTATATTTTCTAGTATTAACTATTAATAAAAATTAATTAGAAAAGTGTTAATCAAATAAAGCCAAAAAAAATTAACTTCAAATGTTCATCATTTTTTTTTCAACATGTTTACTCAGCCGCATTTTTTATTCACCTGTAGAGTTGCGCCCCCTGTCGGTCATTTTGGAGAGTTAAAAATATTTTTGTTGAAATTCTCTTTGTCACTTTATCAAGATTTTTGGTCGCAAAGTTGTAAGATGAACCGCTGCACAGTGTTGGGAAAGCCCGATAACGCGGACAAAAATCAGATCTCTCCAAAGTTGGTTATAAAATAAACGAAATTGTGATTATAAAGATACATTTACATATATAAGCATAGATATGTATGTTTTTATACCACTTGCTGAGATGGTAGCATGTAAAAGAAAAACAAGACAAACGTTTTTAATGAAAACAATTTAGGTACCTATATATCTATGTAACCACCAAATATATAGAAAATGTAAGTATAATAATAATATAAATAATCCCTTACTTACACAAGATTATGAGATATAATAATTTCAGATATTATTCAAGTTTTATTATTCTTATTTGTCTATTTATTGAATGTTTACACGTAAAAATTATGTATATATTGAAGCAATTGCCGACCCTCAGTATAAGCTCATAATAATATAATAATAATAATATTATAAGCAATCCCTTATTTACTTATAATTATAATATAAGAAATACTAAGTTCTTAAATGGATATTAATAACCATCATTAATTAACCGATGAATAAGTGATAGGGAGTAGGAGAAAATGAGTTTATAAATCCTAATCGCTATCGCTTTCTGAACTTGCATCTGTGCTTCTGTTCCTTTAACTTCTTTTTCCATTTCTTGGGTGTCAATCATCGTTTCTATAAACTCTTTCATTTTTTCTTGATTTTGAATTCGAGGAGGCCAATTAGCTCGTCAGGAATATCTGTGCGCTTTCGTTGCTATGTATGTGATAACGAGGTTATAACAGGATTTGAAGATATCAGTAACCTGTTTAAAAGTTCTGGATTTGTTCTCTGGACGATTTCCTAGAAAAATGCTCTCTGTACTTTCTAAAATCTTTGTTTCTTGCTTCTTGTGCCTCCTCAGAAAGTAACCCAATAGGAAGGTCTACTTACGAAACTATTAAATTTCCATGAATTAGTATTTTATGCCCACATTGGCATGTAAAACCATGCGTATTCTTTCGTATACATTTTTGCCACCTCTTCAGTATATGCTTTAAAAGCAGTTGCATCTATTTTTCCCTACAAGATATTGCTCTCAAAATGATCGCAAATTTGCGTATAATTTCTTCTGAAATTCTCGTAATTACGGCAGAAATACTGGGATTCTTAAAAAATGTTCGAGCCGTATTACAATCATTGCTGGTAGTTATAAGTTGCCCTTTAGAGCATAAGCTCATCAGACTAGCGTAAATTAATTCTGATGAAGATCTCGTTGTACGGATATCGATGGTTTTCTTTCTTTTAGTTCACTCAGTCGTTTCCAGAAATTCTTTTAATGGTCGACCTTTGGATGTTAAGGGCTCGTGTGTGTCTACTGGATCTCGTGATGGTAAAAGTTCCACTTCTGACTGTAACTACAAGGTATTTTCTTTCAAAAAGCATTCCTTAGCTCTCGCACATTTTTCAAATTTTTCACACATTTTGGAACATATTTTTCGAGCCCGACTGCTAAGTTGTTTCATAACTTCTTGATTCTCTGTTGCTTCAAACATATTCACCAATTCCTGAATTAAATAATCGATTTGCATTTTTCGACCTTGCCCTTTATTGTCATAAATAATTTCAAAAATTCTTCCCACTGACATAAATCTTGCCATATTTCTGTAAATAACAGGTTTGTTTTAACAATTTAGAATTCAACACTAGAAAAGGATTTGGATTTATTATATCTTTTATTTCAGGTAGCCATATTTTGTTAATTTTCTTTACAATGAGCAAAGATTAGCAAACCTTTTTTGGTGGGCGGAAACTATAGATTATTGGATACCATTTACAAAAAAAAATAACTGGGGATAATGCGGGACTTTTTTTGTAGGTCGCTGCAAACTGCAGTGAAAAGAAAAAAAACAATTTGCAGACCGTTCAACATTTTAGTAATATTGATAATATCTAAACTTATATTTGACTATTAATTCTATAATTATGAACTACATACCTGTACACGATTTGTAGAAAAAACTCGCAAACGTACACTTTTGGTACACATTGAAAACGCTAAACAAAGCTTCACTTTTCCAATGAACTTTGCACCAGGCAGTATGAATCAAAATGAACTTCTACTTTCTAGGACTCTCTTAAATACAACTGGGGACAAAAGAGGGTAATTATTGCGGATTACTAGTAATTAATATGTGTTCTGTTGATCCCCATTAAGCACATTACTCTATTTACATATTGCAAATTTGTATTTTTGTCTGACTTTTCTAAAATTCCGAACACTGTGTGCTGGCGGAATATGGCCGGTGGCCGATCTTAACCAGACACCCGGTATATATGTAGCTCTTACAACCCGCTTTGACCTATCGCATAAAAGTACGACATACATACATCTAGCATTCTATAAGATTTATCAAAGTTTGAGTGGATTGTTATTAGATACCGAAATAAACTTATTTCCCCAATTATTTCAAAGACCAATCAATACATGTATACAGGCAAAATCTGAATAAGAATCGAGGAACATAAAATGCAGCATTTCTAATAATATAGTATGAAAAATCATAGCAAGCATTTACAAAAAAAGAAAAATGCTATTTTGTCAATCGTATATTAGTTTAGAATATAATTGTTAATATTATTATGATAGGTAATGGTGAGGGTTTGTTTATTAGTTATAAATGTATTTTGTTTGTCATTATATTACGTAAGACCGCTCGGTATATTATCTTCAAATAATACGCATTAAGTAATACATGTATCGGTTGGGACTCAAATCCTACCTGCATATTATAAAAATGACAATGAGTCACGTACACTTTTAGTGCTCTGTACGGAGGCAGTTGAATATAGAATTTAACGGAGAACAGACGTGTTTGATTTTACAATTTACAAATTTACAATATTGTCAAATAGGTACATTCTATAATTTTGTGTATTGTTACAGGTTTGATTCTAGAGATAAAAAACTAGAACAAGGTCGACATTGGTCGGACGAATCAATGTTGGGTGAACGAGCAACTTTTAAATACCAGGACCAGCCCGCCAAACTTACATTGGAAAGAACTAGGGATAGCGACGGTGGAATATATCATTGTCGTGTAGATTTTAGACAATCGCCTACTAGGAATGTCAAAGTCAACTTGACAGTGATCAGTAAGTAATAAATACAATTAACACTAATAGCTTTACAACAACTTTACATTCTATTTTGCTTACTGTATTATCACTCGATACTTTACTTGAAGTTATTTAATTTACTTAAATAAATTAAAATGTCCTCTAGTTAATATCATTTATTATTATTCGTATTAATATTTCCCATCTAGTTTCTATGATATCTATACCCCTAATTTCATAAGATTTGTAACACAATCATTACCAAATTTAAACGTAAAAAGAATTGGAAACCGTAAATACAGTGAAACCAATCCAAAAGAGCTCTTATTTCGGAATATTCATCAAAAGCATGAAAACAACGTTTTTAATACTTAAATAACGTGGGGTAGGTATACGCACACATACAATCCTTTCAGAATTTATCATTCCTAAGTGAATTAAAAACTTACCACCTTTTTATGAGCTGAATTACTGGTCGTTTAACACAGGTTTCACTGTAAATACACATCACTCCATTACATATAATACATCTACTCCAATGACAAGTTATGATTTCGGGAGTTCCACAGCGCTTTACTTTAGGACCATTTTTCTGTACTTATTGATATTCATCACGTCAAGGTTTCTTATATGCATGATTATAAGAAGCTACAGAAATTTTTACAATGAAATCAACACATCGTTAGTGTATCCTAAATAGATAGCTTTAATTAGCTATATCAAAATATTCTGTAATGTACTTACCTTTATCAAGAAGAACTATACTGTATTGAATGACTGCAACCACAAGAGCGCAATCTGAATAAAAGATTTAAAATAGTTTTATTAATCATAAATTTGCTACTACCATGGGTTTTATCGGTCGAACCCATAAATTAATTCACCGATACACTTCTCATGAAATCAAATTATTCTGCTTCTGGACAAGTTCAAAATTCTACTAGAGTTTAAATAAACTTATCCCGAACTTGAAACCACTAAAATTGTAATTCTACGCAATATTGGCAGCTGTATTGGGAACTTAGAGGAAGTTAGTGGCGAAGAAGACAGTATGGAGTTCCGAAGTCCGATGTAGAGATCCCGTAGAATGTATTAGTATTAATTCTAGAAATCTTTGGAAATAAATTATTAAATAAAACAAAATATAGAAGATGGGACATTGGATAAAGGATCAATTAGTTCTCTAGTAGAACTCATAACTATATTATCTCATAGATTATTGCCTCTTGTGTTAACGGTCCTGTACAAATAGTGTCAATACTTTATCCCCGGAGAAATCTGCCGGCAGTTAGTTGCAGCCGAGAACTATTCCCTCGCCACTTACCGATTACTTAATTAGGGTTTAGTGTAAAGGGATTCGCTGTCGTAAATTACAGTGAAGGGCTTCTACACCGTATTTATCATGATGGTAACATTCCCGATCATCATGAAGAGTAAATGATATATTTATAACGGGTCTCTAGGAAAATATCGACTATTTTTGAAGCGATTTCATTAAATGACGTAAATATTTCATCTTGAAATTTTAGACGACGTAACGACATAATGAAATTGTTGGAGGTAAAGTCATACTTAACTCCTTTGTTTGAATAGCATAAGCTATAGTCATAGTCATAACTAGTGTTTAACCATAGTGATATTAAATATTTCCGGTTTCACCTCTGCCAATATATTGTCGTATTCCAGATGAGGTCCCAGCTGGATTATAATCCTGGCGCTATCCCGTGAATGTCCTATTTTTTGTTTGCGTCGCTATACCCAATTGACCAAGACTTATATAGCGGATGTTTCTGCTCTCTTCTTTTCCCAAAATCTATTCATCTTCTCACTGTATTATTCTGTGCGTTATTCTGGTCAGATTCTATCAGTTCTAGTTTCGAGGTTATGTGAAAATTATTGTCCGATAGTGTTCTGGAAGTAAACGTGCCCTGTACAATTTCTCCTTTGATGTCAACTACTTAGAGGTTTCCAGTGATTTCAATCAGTTAGTTTTTCTTAAGTTTAAGTGAAACAGCAAGGTTCAAAAATCTTTTGGTCGATGGATTTTCTTGTTCATTCTAAGAATATGACCCTAATATTTCAACCACCTTTACCTGACGGAGTTTTTTAGAATGCTGATGGAACTCCTGAGATTTTCTTTTCATCCAGACTCCTATGTAGATTGGTTTGGATATTTTCACAACATTTTCCTCTCTTGTTTTTCTATGTCTTTAGTCTTTAGAGTTCTGCCTGAAAGGATCATGGTTTCTGGTGCGTATAGTGGTTCCAGGCTTCGGTTTTGTTACCCTGTTTTAATGTCTTAGTTTTGCATTCAAGGATACCGATTTCTTGTTATATCTGTTCTATGTGGTTCTGTGAATTTTTTTTTAGTTTCGGGACTTTCTCTTTGTTGGTTTCACGATTTAATTCCTGAAGGTTGAATGACTCCTCCCAGATCGTCTGAGAAATTTTGCTGAATTAATTTGTTAAATAGATAAGTTGCCTATCTAGATATCGAAAGGATCCCTTGACTACAATTTCATGGAGTTCTTCAAAGAGGTGAATTGGTCCTTGTCTATTATTTGAAGAAATTGCTGGGTTCCGCAAAAGCCAGGCACCCCAAATAAATTCATTTTTTTTTGGTATTCCATCGGTTATTTCCTTTGATTTCTTCATCCCAGGTCCTACTTACTTTTTTTAGTCCAACATTGAATAGTAGGAAAAGTCCATCTCCTTGTCGAAATCCTGTTATAACACCAAAAGGCTCAGAGATTTAGTCTTGAAATTTAACTTTTGAAGTATTGTCAGGTAGTGCTTGTCTTATCTATTCTCTTCTTGCTCTATTTGCTTTAATTCTTCCTGTGTATTAAGTGTTGTATTATATTTAGTAAAACTTTCGTTACTTAGTGTAAACCAGGTTTTAACGCAATTATATTCTAGAATCATAGAAATTGTCAAAGAATTTGCTTATTGATAGGTGCTCCTTAGTAAAGATTTCACTGTACATAGTGACGATTATTTTCACGAAAAATATAAAAAAGCCATTTTTAGTGTCATTTAAAAAAGAGTTATTTATTTACATTCCAAAGCTAACTTCAATGTATTAATACATTTTATATTTCAACCAACAGTAACTACAATAACGTAACCTCACTTCCATATCCAAACCTCTCCCATTCTTTCTCTTCGAAAATGTATCGATTTTCCTCCACAATATTCCTGGCCACACTGCAGTCATATATCCAAGTCGACCATATATCGTTTGGAGATTCGGCAGGCTGAAATTGAAATATTCTTCTCCGGAATTTATAACGGGAAAGCATCATAATTTACTCCATCCACATTGTGTCCTGTCAGGATGACGGACTGGAGGATCTTTCTCCAATTTCATGGAGAAAAGAATGTACGTATAGTCAACATTATAAGAGATAAAGTAAAATTGACTGGAGTTTAGTTGGAGGGAAACAAAATCGAAGGAAGTGGGAGTAAAGGTAAAGTGGACGAAAGGTAACGTGACATCATTGTAATAGTTCACTTCGTACTTTGTTGTGGTAGACAACTAAGTAACTCTTAGGTAATAGAATCAATTGCTAGAGGCACCTTCGTTTCCTGTTTTAAGGCTAATTACGATCTGAGTGAAAAAGACTACATTTACCCCAGACTTGAGGAAGACAACCCGAGTTATCTATCCTCAATTGGCCGTTGAAAACCTAATTGAATTTTGCGCTTCGCCAGTTTGTGCCAGTGCGATTATTTTGGAGTATTTACTAGGGTAATAGGATAGGGGATATAAAGAGTTATAAGGGCGTAATAGTATATAAGGATTAAGATTAAAGACATTATTGTATGCAATACACAATGCAAAGAGAGATCGGTAAAGCAAGCTCGTATAGAAATTGTTGTCAAAGGCAAGA
This sequence comes from Osmoderma eremita, assembly GCA_031763485.1. NCBI lineage: Eukaryota > Metazoa > Arthropoda > Insecta > Coleoptera > Scarabaeidae > Osmoderma > Osmoderma eremita. The sequence continues at coordinate 5,143 of JARFOC010044356.1, read as the reverse complement.
GATGATTCAAATTGATGTGTAAATATATCTCGAATGATGAAGGAGAGAGTGGCAAAGAGGATATTGAAAATCAGAAAGGGTGGTAAGAAAACAATGGCAAATCTAGAGAATGGTTCAAAGTAAACCAAATATTGCTGGTCTAACCAGAAGCCAGCACTTCAAGACAAATTATAAGCGTTTATGCCCTTCCCCCCAGCAGCTCTAAGAGGCGTCGCCATTTCGCAAAACCAATTCACGTAAAAAATTTAAGTTATTCTAAGCTGTCACCACGTTTCTCTTTAATAAAATAACTACAGGGGGCAGCCTCTGAAATAATAAAACTAATAAGAAAAATTGAGATGTTGATGAAATTTTAGTATGAGGTATTGCCCTAAAGTTACCCGATGTTTCATTAACTCAGCCCATCTAAACAGACGCAATTACAAGAATTGCCTACTCATATACGCTCTCGTGGTGAAGTGTTGAAATCGGCATACAATCCATTCCGTAACCAACACGCAACTGATGTTTTAGCATAGTTGCTAGATCTGCTATTAGTGTAGCAAGCCCGGTATCGCTCTCGCATTTCCGAAGAATTCCGATTGCACTAGATGACTATATCAGAATAAAATACAGTGGAAGGCGCTTAATAGAATCACATCTGGACTTGCCAAAAATGACAGCAATAGCCGACTGATAACAATATCCGACAGATATATTGTGCAAGCGTTTGTTAATGTATAATATATAGTGTCTATGTTTTTTTTTTAATTCTACGTCTACTGAATAGTAATAATTAACCAAGCATAGTAAAATGGCAGCATAATATTTATTTTAACTAAAAAGTAATTTACAATACAAATAAAACAAAATAAAGTACATACAACAAAGTAATTTTTAATAAATTCATCCACTGGCAGTTGTTTTTGCCTCGATTTGAGTATATCATTAAAAAAAGTTTCGTACTTATAATGCAGAGCAAAATCAGTGCTTAGTGCTTGCAGACCGCGTCGCAGCATTTCTACTGCTTGTCTCTAGGTTTTTTGGAATTTGTGGGATCCAATTCAATGTCGTGTTCGTTAGCAGCATCAGTCTCTCCTTGGCAATTAACTACTGATTTACAAATCTGGTCTGAAGAGAGTGGTTCAGCAACACTAACATTAGTATCAACGGCCATCCATTCCAGATTTAGGAATATTTTTATAGAAATGCGAGATCTTATTGTGACGAATATCTATAATAATAATAATAAATAATAAAAATTAAAATGCATGGTCTATCATTAATGAATTATGCATCCACACGTGTTAATACAAAAAAAAGCCAAAATGGGTTCTAAGAGAATTCTTTATACATATACAATTTAGACTTTCTGCAAAAGATCCATCTTACTTTTTTGCAGTACCGAGAAAAAAACCGATAACATAAACCAGCCCAGATTCCAGCCCCCTCCGAGGTTCTCCAATTTTCTATCAAATATGTCTGAAGCTAAAACAGATAAAAAAAATTAATAAATTTTGAAGATTTGACATGATGTTTAAGATGACAAACAATTTTTAAAAAATATGGTGTCAAATCGATTCTTGACCATTCTAACTGGCGACTTGTTTCTTCTTTAGGTGGTAGGATGAACGGTGAAATCGAATTATTAAAGTAGATTCATCATTTGCAAAACGTATAAAGGCTTATCTTTCTTTTCGATTTGAATGGATCATTTGCGTCTCTCCTGGATTAAATGAGTAGTTCTCTTCCATTTCTGTCTTCTTCACTACATCACGTTTTCACGCTTTGGTTAGTGTACCTCTGCATGTTTGTTCCGCAATCGACTATTAGAAAGTTAGTATAAGAACTCTACTTGGCTATTAAGTTCCGATTTTTTTGAAGCGCTTACTGGCATAGGACGTATCCACGTGCCTGTTAGCAAAACTTAAAAAAAAAATTATCTCCTACTGGGCAAATAAAAAGATCGTTACAGTAGTCACTTCATTTAAGTGACTAAATGAATGAGTGTCAGCTTTCATTCATTCCATCTTCTAATTTATATTATTATAATTCAATATTAATATCCGTTTCGTTTTCGAAATTAACGACCGGATTTAATCGGGTGGCCTTCCATTATTGGAATTAGCAAGCATTAACAATACGAACAAGAAAAAACAATAGCCATGCACTTGAAGTTAAATTCCAGAGGGGTGATGGTCTGGCGAGTAATGTGTTAGCACAAAAAATGGCAACCACCTTAAATAGACTTTGACGAGTCGATATCGAAAACCTCCTGGGTTTGCTGCTTTATTTTCTGACTTCCAGCTTATGCGAATCTCTTGATAAAAGTAAGAATTTAGGGTGATTTTAAGATACTAACTGCAAAACACTATTGATTAAGCTATTTTGCACCTGTGTTCGCTATCGTATCGGATACCAGCATATTCATGGTCTTCTGAAGAACCAAATGCGAGGTGACTTATTATAATATTTTAGAACGATGGAAGTCTGCATCAAGGACACCTCTCAATCGTTCTGGATATTCAACAATGAAAGACGAACTATATAGATCTGGGTGCATGTTCATAAACCAAATATGTCAACCACTAGAAATTCTAGATGGCTTTGCAAATAAATGTTCGAGCGTCTTCATTTCCAGAACGTCCACTCCCACACCTGTTTTCTCACACAATTTATCGTTTTGTGTTAATAAGACAATCGAAGGGGAAGTCCTATTGAACGCCGCTTGCCTGGAGGCTCAATGGTCTTTGTTCATCCTTTGATCGTATTATACAACTTAATTGTATCTACCCCACATCCCCTTCTGCCTGGAGGATAACTAAATGTATACGGGTATACATTTAGTATTTAAAAAATGGGAATCGATCATAGATTCATAACTACAGACGTTTTTCAAAAATATTTCTATCAGTATCTGACACGTAAGGTCTGATCTAAGTATATAAATGTTACTGTGAGTCTGAAAGTAGTGAATGTCAACATTCGCGGGTGAATGTCAACAAATACCAAATGCCTTGGTGAAAGACCAAACATTTATTAAGTTGATTATACATTCGGTCATTCACCTGTATATGTCGACAAACACAAGTGAGCTCCGGTGAATGTCAGAAACGACAGGTCGCCACCAGTTATTCGTCACTGCCTTTGTCAGTCTTGCGCAAGATTTGACAGCTTGCGTACAAGCTTGCTAATCTAAGGTATTGTTGTGAAACCAGTGGTCAGTTCCGAATTGAACTCTAGATGTCAAGTCGACTTGATAGATTTGTAGTCACACAGGGATGAGGATTACAAGTTTGTAATGGTATATCAACATCATTTAACCAAGTTTATCGAGCTACGATCTTTAAAAAGCAAGAGAGCGGAAGAAGTAGCATATCACCTTATTAATATTTTTTTAACATCTGGCGCTTCCGCTATATTGCATTCGGATAATGGTAGAGAGTTTAGTAATCGCGTCATATCTGAACTATGCGCTATGGGGAAAGATGTTAAAATAGTGCACGGAAAGCTTCGCCACAGTCAAACACAAGGCTCTGTCGAAAGAGCCAATCAGGACATACAGATTATGTTAACTGAATGTATGCAAGATAATGATTCAAATAAATGGTCTGAAGGTTTGCCGTTTGTCCAATTCGCCAAAAACACAACTTATCACGAAGGAATACGCCAGAGTCCATCTGAAGCCCCGTTTGGCGCTAAACCAAGAAGGGGCATAGCATGGTCATCTCTCCCTCGCGTGCAAATTGCAAATATTGGAAAGTTTCCGCCGGCCCAAATTATCGATAACGTAAAAAATCAAGTCCCCGATGTCCACTATGGCCGTACAGAGGCAACATTCCGAAATGTGTTAGCTGTCGTTGCTGGAATACAGGATTCAGATAGATTAGCAAACAAAAATGGCACCGGCAAGCAGCTTTTCACCATAATTAGTTCGTAATTAGTAAAGAAAACTTAAGTCTGCTAATTCAAAAAGTAGAGGCCAAAACTATACACGTTGTAACTGTAAAAGCAAGTGTTCCACGGCTAAATGCAGCTGTAAAAGCAAGGTGCTATTCTGCAATTCGAAGTGTTATGGTAGCTTAAATTGTTAAAATAAATAAGATTGTCATACATTGCCTTCTTTTTTTTATATCTTTCAGTTTAAAAATTAAAATTTATGTGTGTTTATTACATTGAAATAATTTTAGTTGTGTTTCGCGATTCGCAATGTCCTACTGTAAGTTCAACAATGTCTCTATTTTCATTGGAAAATTTTTCCCATTTGTATAGTTTTAATAAATACATATAACCTACAGAGTTTTATTTTAATTTTCATTTGTTTCTTTTCAACATACACTATGAGTGCATGCTAAATGTCGATATTCTCCGGTGTAAGTTCGAATTAATGATGTTTGACCAATATTTCTGACATACGCCAAGCAATTTCGAGAATGTTGACATTCACCCGGTCTATCTCGATATTCATCGGCTTTTGGTCATCCACAGTAACATAAATATATTAAAAATATATAAATATACTTTTAGGACCATACAACATATCTGATTACGTAGCAACAGATTCTTACGCACACACAGCCGTTTCGGGCTACTACACCCCATCGGTGTACGACGGAGAGGTGCCCGCAACTTGTTCAGTATGCCGTATCATCAACTTTAGATTGCTCCTATAGTGGAACCAGTGTTTGAGAGTGTGTGTTGCTACATAATCAGATGTGCTGTGTGCTCCTAGAAGTATATTTATGTATTTTTAATATTCAATTTATTATTATCTATTTATCCAAAATTATCTACCTTGCTTCTTCTCCACTAATCAAATACGCTTTCTTCAATAATACCATAAGAAATTGGTTAGAGTGAAAGGTTGCGCGCCCTTCTCAGATCCGTGTTTCCAACTCAAATACAGCGTTACAGGTATGAATCTCGCGTGGAAGGTGTTCCTCATGATATCCAGAGCGAACTCTAAGCGTTCTTTTGTAATTTCGAGCATCTGCCATGTAGATCGTCACCGAAAAACTACGATAATAAATGATAAATGTAAGTATAAAATACAAAATAGGATACGGTGGTTTAAAATAGTAAAAAACAAATACCCTTACCACCTCGATGAGTGAAGAACTCCTGGATACGTATTTCGGCAACTAAGTTGCCATCCTCAGCAGAA
>JARFOC010044320.1:0-22570 GCA_031763485.1 Osmoderma eremita | reverse complement strand
ATTTTGAATAAAAAAACTCTAATATTACCTTTTTGACAATAATATTGCACTCACGCCTTTCAAGAAACACAAGAATTACTAAAATTGCTAGTTAACAGCTTACCAGTCTAACTGATTGTGTGACAGAAGCAAACACAAAGAAGCACAGACGAGGCGCGTTCGTATTGCATGTTTGAACAAGTTGCCGACAAGTGTGTATCTCGTCACAAAAAATCGCGCAGACGCGGTGCGTTCGTATTGCATGTTTGAAAAGTCGCCGACAAGTGACAAAAAATTGTTTCGGGTTTTAATAATTAATTTTATAACAATATATTGATGGGAGAAAGTTAATAAAATAAATTCAGTTTTAGAAATGCTTGGCGAGCTGCATTAACATGTTTAACGGGCCGCGTGTTGGTCATCCCTGGGCTAAACCCCTTCTATGCTGCCCTGCCCTTTCCAGTCTCCTACAGCAAGTTCATATGCGTAAGCCAGGTACGGAGATATTATGTCATGTTGTTCCACAGTATATCGTATAGCCATGTCGGTTTCAAACTTACGGTATATTAATTAAATGGAATGTAGCAGTATGAATACGCATTAGCGCAGTTCGTGGTGTTACATTTATAAATTTCTTTATTTCTTAATTGAAAATAATAAAAAATTCAAATTCAAATTTGCAAAAAGAAAGCGAAAACTCAATAATGGATTAAAGAAAACAATCAAATATCTTATATCGTCTTATTGATCCCCCATTCCCAGGGCTTATATATGTTGTTGGCGCCATATGTTTGATGCGGTGGATGATATTACACGCTTCAGAACTACGGGAAGTCAGTCTTCCAGTAGGATTTCCAGTACAGAATTTCCAAACACTCGAACTCAGACGTGGTCGGTATAAATCATCCGGACTAAGGTACTCGAGTGACAACGCCAGATTTTCACACCGACACAAACTGCCATCGTATGTAGGCGGTGGTTAGTCTTTTCTAACTTATGCGTGAAGGAATTTCAACATTGTTCAACTTTTCCGGGCGCTTCTGAAGATTTCCCCCTGTGAAATAGTGAAATACTCACGTAATTAGAATCCCGAATTATGCCGCCTCGTACCTCGCGATTAGGCTCCGCTTTCGTGTTCCTTATTCCGCGCGATTGGTTTCGATTTCTTGCGTGTGCCGTGCCCGGGAATTTCTAGTAATGATACTCGTGTTTGTGGGCACCTCTTCGCACGCTCTGTTGCGCGCGTATACTACACTACACGCCTCTGGTAATTATTATGTCGATGTGGGGTAATGTACGGCAGTTCTGAGCGTCGAAGCGCCGCTTTTGGTTAAGCATATTACATTATTTATCCATTAACTAGTGCGAAGTGACGCTCCGTTGGTTGTGCCGAGGTTGGGACTTGGTGGGGATTAGTTTTTGTCGATGTTCATTGGGTTTGTTCCATAAAACAAGGTTTAACAATTAAATGCAATGACTTAGAAACACAAAAGGAATCTTTTTGATTTTCATTTTCTATTTGTAATTTATCCTATTTAAACCTAAATAATTTAATGCTAGACATAAATATGTAGCATTACCTTGTAGTAAGACAGAAGATAACAAGACTACGTTTTGGAACTATAAAATACAAAGCCTAATGTTTGTAAGCTTAAAATTAATAACCGACAAAAGAGTTCGTTGATGAACATTGGCAGGAATGGTAGAAGATAAAGACACCGAAATAGTTTACGACACACAATTTTGAGTATCGTCCGAAATGGAAACACACCACGATCTGATAAGATAGAGGCTTGGAGTGTCATGGGTCAATTGGAAAGTGGAAGAACACAACAAAATATTGCTAAAGACCTTAGACTGAGCCTAAGTGAAATATTCTAGACTTTTGAATCGGTTTTTGGAAACTGGAATTGTTAGACGAAGACAAGGACAAGAACACCAATAGACGATCGATACTGGCACGAAAAAATCGCATTCTGAATGCAATCCAGTTTCGAAGTGGGTTTTGTGCCGCCGCTGGAGGGTTAGTACCAAAGCCTGTTGTCCTTCGTTTGATAGCTCACTTATATGCCTAAAACCTCTTGGTTGTTACTCTTCCTACAGCAAACCATAAAAGGGGCCATGGAATATGGGTTAATGCGCATATAAATTGGTAATAATGAATGGGAGTGACTATTATGCAGTGATGAATCTAGATTTACCTAGATGAAATAAATGTTTTCTAATTTGGTGTGAATCACGCAAAAACCCCAAGTTTATCTGGGAAAGGCCTTGATATGAGGGCAGTGACGTAATGGTATGTATCGGGGCGAGCATTCGAAGGCATACCGACCTTGACTTTTCAGAAATTGAAGCTCTCACTGACTGCAGATATCTAGATGAGATTATGCCGTATGCACCAGAAGTGGGGAATGAATTTATTTTGATGGACGATAATACTCGTCGCCATCAGACAAACATCGGGAATAACTGGCTTCATAAAGTTCCAATTCCAATTCACCAGATGGTAATCCAATGGAACACGCATGGGATGTTTTGGAATGGTGTGTAATATAAACAGCGAATGCTTCAAGAATTAAAAATTGCTAGTAAGGAGGAATGGGATATGGTTTCCAAAGAATTGTCCTCTAATCTGGTCCATGCCATCAAGATGCTAAGTGCTTTTAGCTATTCGTGGGGATCATATGGGTTATTAATCTCTATCTTTTTGTAAAAATTATTAAAATATCCTATTATAAAAGCACAACATTTTAGGACGTCCACATTATCCAATAAACTTTAAAACACTATAATGTGTTCAGATACTTGCTTACCAGTATTGAAACTAAAACACTGAAATTAGAAAGTGTGTAAAATATTTTTCTCTTTTCAACTTAATCTTTTTGATAAAATATTCGTTAATTATTTGGAGCAGTGTAATACAGATATACTTGATTTAAGTGAAAGCCTCAACTCTCTTTCTAAGAAAACACAGTTGTGGAATAACATATTAAGAGCAAACTGTCTTGAGATATTTTCCACGACGTGTCAATTTATCCAGAGTTAGTCGCCGGAAGAGAATCACGAAAAAGTGCTTCTAATGGCAATAAAGGGTCACTTAGAAAACCTGGCCACTAATTTCCAAGAAGGCATTAAACTGTGTGACTAGAATTAGGTAATGGTAGAAAGACCACTTTCCGGATTATTGCTGCAAGAAGAAGAACAACTAATAGATCTTACTTTAAATAGAGCATAGAAAAATCAAAAATTTCTGTCTCAAGTGTAACAAATATCTGCACTTAGTCTGTACTTGTTCTGTACTTATTCTCTTATTGAAGTAAGAGATTCGATACCGTTACATTTGATACTTCTTACTTTTGCGAAGCTGGTTTGCCTGCGGTGGCTGTCTTAAGGTATAGATAAATAAACACACTTCAAATAGAAAAGGAGCTTCGAGTGTTTATTCCGAATATAAACCCAAATTTGGATTGGTTGCGTACTTTAAAGCAGCCACGTGGTAGTCATTAGATCTATGTCCTAGTTAGAAATAGTTTATTTCAATTTAAATGTAAGTAATGATTTCTGATATCTTGTTCATTTGTTTGACGTCCGATACTTTAAGAACCGCTGGCTTATGTTAATATTATCTCTGTTTTTTAAAGGGACTATATCAGTAAACTTTAACACGTACTCCTTTAAACATCGATAAAATTATTTTCAGTGTCTTCAAAAAGTAAGTTTAATCTGAGATAACTTAGAGTTTACTCCAATTCGAAAAAATGCAAACATCAGTTACATGATCTCAACAATAAATATTAAAGTGAAGTGAGTGTTTGATCGCTACTACAAGGTTGTTCTACCGAAATCAATATGCTCCCACCTATTTTTACTCAATAGGACAAACATTTTGTGTCATTTATTATATTGTATTCAATATAATAGAAGTAGTTCAAAAACTACAAAATCCATCGTCAAGCTTTAGTAGTTTTACCAATTTCAAATATATAGTTTGACCCACCTTTAGAGGAAGTTGCGGCGATATCCTTAACATCATTCCTACCCCTTTCATGTTAAAATAACTCGCGGAAATGCACATGCATATACATAAGGAAATTTTCCGTCTTTGTCTATAAATCTACTCCTGTCCTTAAGGCGATTGTTATGAGCGGTATATCAATGTGGTTTAGATAAACAGGTGAATATCTTTTAACATTGGTGTCAAAGCAGTAGCTTTTACTTTAAATAGCTTGATATTTTGCAACTCTGAGATGCATATCTTATCGCTTCCGTAGTCTGCGTAAAGTATTTCTACCATATTTACGGCTGAGATAGTAGCGATTGTCTTATTCTACTCATAGACGGATTAAACATTAATTACGAGTGTTCTTATCTTATGGGCTGCACCCATCGTAAAATACGTAACTTTATTTAACACGAAATTGAAGGGAGAATGTTATTTACTCCAGGAAAAATGATAGAGGCTCCTTTAAGTGTCCTCTTTAATGGTGTCAGGCCGCATTTTAGCTCCAAGGAGGTTGGGGGTAAGATACCTTGGTTATTAGAGGTACGGCTAGGCGTCGATTGCTTCTTCTATTTTAGAATGATTTATTTTACGACGGTGCGACCTAATTAGTCGAAGGCAACGTTAGGATCTTTCCACCTACCCTCATACCCCGTTTCGCACCTGCCACTTATTTCACCTTAATATAGTACCCTTTCTGGGGCTACTTGCCGCACGACCCCGAGTATATGCCATTTATTAGAGATCTATCGACAGATTTCCACTTAGATGGGTCCTATATAACGTTTACATTATGATGGAAGATGATAGGTGGTGTCTGTGGTCTATATAATTGAATATTTCATTCTGAGAAGGTTCCTATGGATTTGAACAATTTAAAAGTTATAAATACCTTGGGGTCATGATTAGTAGCGCTGGAGATAGTGATGTTGAGATAGAGATGTTGAGGTTGCGAAAAAGGTATCGGCAATGAATAGGGCCTACTATGCTAATATGAAGCTGCCCAAAAGTAAAATGCTAACAAAACAAGCAATGTTAAAGATCTATGGAACGATAATAAGACCAACTATGGTGAACGCAGCGGAAAGCATGACGTTGACCAAGAGAGTGGTAGGAAAACTAAGAATAACAGAAAGAAAGATAATGAGAACAATACTGGGAACTGCAAAAACCAACGACAATGAGTATAGAATCAGGATGAATCACGAAATGTTTGAAGAACTGAAAGAAGATGTAATCAAAAGAATAAAAAGACAGCGAATTAAATGGTTAGGACATATAATTCATGCCTCTCCCCAACAGCGTGAGCCAATTACAGGGGGTCGATGGCGGCCATGAGTCATTATTATTGCGCCTGCGCCCGTGGAGCGACTTAAGATATAGGCCCTCAGCATTTGCCAAAGGAGTTAGGAAAACCACGGAAAACCTAACTCTGAGAGCGGTACACGGGGCTTCAACCCATGACCCCGAGCGTAGTGAGCGAGCCGTTAACCGACTACGCCACTAGCTCGGCACATATATGGATAGGAGGAGTAAACACGATATCTTATAACATCCTGCAGTGGAACCCAGGAGGAAGGAGAAGACGTGGTAGACCCAGATCAAAATGTTTGAAGGAGGTAGAGGAGGACCACAGTAGAGCAGGAGTGGGACATTGGAAGGAGAAAACTAGGAACAGGAAAACGTGGAGGGAGATAGGAGAAACACTTTGATCGGGTAATGGGGACTGATGCACTCCAAGTGAGAAAAAGGACCTAGAAAGCTTCGGTGGTGTGACCCCATATGGGGTGTTAAGCAGTTATATATATATTCTGAGAAGGTAGGCTTAAAATTAAAACATCTAAATGGCCGATGGACGAAAAGGTCTCATTTATTAGTTACAGTATGAAGTGATTAGTAATAGGAAGTAGAAACTAAAATAATGACCATTAACGATGATAAAAGAAATCTCCTGATTTACTTGAAAATGTTCATAAATAATTTGTATCTACTGGCAACATTGTGAATCAAAAATTTCGTCTTGATACAAGAAATTCTTCGCATTTTTATTGATATTGGCTCTTTTAACCTGGATCTTTCATCACTACAGTGTCGCGCGTTACGATGATTTGGCTATCATATAATTTTTGGTTGGGAAACAGTCCGTGTGACTTTTTAAAATTTCCAAGGGTGAAGAATATAGTTCGGAAGGCAATCATTTTAGTAGTAAGGATAATACCTTAAGAGACGTAAAAGCTATAAATGCCACCCAAATTGAGGGCCTCTAGAAATGCTATGTGGAATAAACATTGAGAGGGAATAACATTTCTTCTTCTTGCTTTTCCCTCATTAGGCCTGCAGTCTCCTCCTGCATTGGTTGCTCCTTTTTCGGTTAAAACTAAAGTATCAGTCCATACTCTTCCAGGTACTTGGGCAGCTCTCTGTCTTCTACCTTTGCCCACTCAATCAGCGTTATTTTCTGTTTGGTAAGTCATCGGAATCTTTTTACACTCTTTCCTATCCAGATGTGTTAATCGTCTTGTCTTCGCGGTTTTAAGTCTCATTTCAGCTGTATGCGTTCTGGTAGGTGGAACTATTGTTTTATATATTCTGGTCCTTGTTTCCTTTTTGATATGTTTTTTCTTCCAAATAGTATCGTTTAGGCTACCTGCTATCCTTTCGGCCCCTGGTATTTGCCGCCTAACCTCCTTTTCTATGTTTCGACAACTGGGTAGATCGATTCCAAGGTATTTAAATATCATTACGTGTTATCTCATCTTATATCTTGTTTACTACTAGTTTGCATCTTGTCGGTTCTTTCGAAAAATAGCTGGTAACTATTTTTCAGTGTTGATGGATTATATGATATTTTTTTGGTTGATGTATGAAATAATTGCAACAAACGTTGTAGTCTTCGTCTACGTTCGCCAACGTAGAAGAAGATCTTGATTTCAGTGTGGTACATCCGGTACCATTACCCAATTCGCAATTCGTTGATAATTTCGTTCATATAATGGTGAAGAGTAATAATACTTAATTGGTATCCTTGTCTGATACCAGCCTTCGCTGCCATTGGTTTAGTTAATGTGCTTTCTTATTTTTGCCTGACTTTGACTTTGTAAATGTTAGCTATTATGTTAGATGGGATGCATCTATTCAGAATCATAATTATTTCTTAACAGGATCCAAACAAAGGCCTTGCACAAGCGTATGAGGCATTTGGTCTCATGATAGAGGTTGCATCGTTGCACGATCTGTCACTTCCAAAGCCCTGTTGTTCTTAGGCTAGTGCTATATATTTGTGTTTATTTTATTTGAAATTATTAATGTTGTCAGTTTTACGCCTGAGCCGACTAAGTACATTTTTCTATAGTAGTTTGGTTTCGTTGGTTACCCTTTTTGGAACATGAACAATAATTGTTTTCCAGTATTCCAGCAGAATTATGCGTCGGTTCAGAATTGTTTGAAATTGATTTAAGGAGTTCTTCCGTCAATTTCTTGCCTTCGTATTTCAACAACTCATTTTTTGGTGCGGTACTTTGAGTAAAGTGGAATTTTACACCTCCAGGTACATTACTTGTTGGGTTGCCTGTGATTTTTAAGTCACTCTTCGGTGGTAAGTTCGAGATTTAAACTGCCAGTTTGACAATATTTATCTTTCACCTCTAATAAAATAATCTTTGCAGTACTTAGTCGAGTAGTTGCATTCTGAACACATCGGGCATGTTTTATGGTCCATGCCTAATGACGAAAATAAAGTTTGTTCATTGAAGATGTATGTGTTTAAATCGTTCGACTCTTTAAATTAAGCCCCTAAAAAAAACAAAATCTAAATCCAATAATATTTACTTTCTTACGAAATTTTCATCTCATTTACCCTTAAAATTTCCCCGGGGATTAATTTCAATCATTAGAAATATCAAACTCTCAACACGCACACACACTGTGACCTTGATTCCATTCCATATTCGAACGTCGCAAGATTTCATTTTTCATAGAATCATAACCCATCCCAAATCGGTCCCGTTTCCAGAAACGAACGAACGAAACGAGAAAGAAAGGGAAGACAGTAGGAGCTGCTAGCAATTGGGAACTTCCAGATGGGGGATTACTAACTAACGCGACTCGAACAAATTGACTTCTACTGTTCCTGCTAACGCTACGAGACCAATGGAGAATGAGTTATCTACGTGCAGAGTCGTCTTCGACTACGGAACGCAGTAACAAGGGACGGAGGGAATTAAAGGGGCCTGGAATATCCTTCCTCCGGCTCTGGAATTATCATCATCTGGAGAGGATTACTTACACGGCTTGTCTCTGATCCTGCAGCCCTTGGGCGAACGGAGAGAATGAATTATAAATTAAATTGGGAGCAATTGGGGGTTCGGGATGGTGCGGGATGGAGTCGATCCAGCGATCGTCACGTCCGGCAGTTTGTTCTATGAATATCACGTGACCCAAATCTTTTGATTACAAGTTTAGATATTAACTGAAGGGAGATTGTTGCGTCTGCCGTAATAAGACGAAACTTTACTCAAAAAACAAGAGTGTTTACTATAAAGACAGCTGGTTATGACAGACATTATGAAAATTAATTTGAGAATATCCTCAAATTAATAATTTTCTGAACAAATAAAACGTTCTATTGCCTTAGCATTGGTATTAAACATAAACCACTTAAGTTGGCTACTCTTCATAAAACTGAAAACCTATTCCTCATCCAGTTCTTCTCTAAGTTTGTAATTCCTTCGGGTAATGCTCTTGACTGCTTTTAAATATTTCATATCTAAAGCTTGTGTTTTGCTCTTTGTGGTTGATTAAGAACGCAGCTGTCACTCCCATAACTTAATGTAGGTTCGATTTTTTTTTGTAAACTATTATTTAGCTTTTTTGCTATGATACACTCTTGCCGCCTTCCTTATTCTCTCTCATTATGTTCGTACTAAATAGAATTTATAGATGAATTAAGATGTAATGCTACCAAAAGGAGAAGTGAAGTTTATTGGTCCATTGCAATATTCTCCAATATAACTCAACTCTTCATTGTAGTTAAAATTAAAAATTCAAAGTGTCCCTCGACAAAGGACATTAAAATATAAATCCTTGTATATTACTATACTTTATCCTCCACAGATACCTAGCTCCAATAAAAATAACAGGCCACACAGCCATCTTTCACGAATCAATAGAAACGTACCCCTAAATAGGACGTTTTTCGTAAGCAACATAAAACGAAGCTAAACCATCTAACAGTCTGTCGAGTCGTCTCTACGGTTGCGGTATCATTGAGCCTCTCTAGAGGTTTCTATTTTCGCAATGCTCTCGATGTACCACTCGAAGATCCCAAGCAGTTTTCAGCCAGAGGCGTTCCTAATACACTTTCTTTCGTAACAAAGAATTATGTCTGGAAAACCGTTTATTGAATATAAAAGTATCGGTGTACGTTGATGTCCGTTGACATTATTCACATGTGATTAATGCGCAACCATATTTTTATGTGACTGTCTACTTATGTTCTGCGACAGAATATTATTTACTTTCTATGTTGTACCTTGAGGATTTACCTAAACAAGATAGAATCAGTTCATGACGATGGAAAATTATATCTTCGGATTGGGGTTTAAGATGTCTTGATAATATATTACCTCTTGGAATTATGAGGGTAGATAGGAAACTAGATGCTAGTAGTATGGAGGGATTTTCAATTGTGCCCTTTGTTGAACAAAAGGGAATATCTGTGCAGAATTGTTACATGCATAGGAATAGATCGTTGCCTAAAGCGATATTGTAACACGGCGCAATGTTATCTGTGTGTGCAAAGATGTTTGCTAATGTTATTACTATAGATGACTATTGATAAAAGGATTTGAAATGTGGCTCTGCGTATGACTAGGGAGGTGATAAACTCAAATAAGCAAGATAAAGACCGAACTACATACATTATTTGCTATAATACATTTAGATCGGCATGAATTATGTAGTGTAGAATATTTTACTTTAAATGTTGATATTACTAGTGAAAAATGGGAAACAAGACGCAGTTGTCTTTACAAAGCTTTAGCGTAATGTTTATTTAGCAATAGGTGATCACAGTAATAATATATGTATGTAACTGCCATACAAAAGGCAGAAAAGGCAGAAAAGTGGTGTGTGCTGTGATGACACAAACTCGTCAAAGAGTAGGTGCAATTACGAATCAATAAATGTGATTTCTTCAATATACGAATATGGACAGTTTCCTCGGTTTGTCATTTAACGTTGACTCCATGATCTCGTACATTGTTAGCAGCAGATTTCTATAACATACTAATCAACGGAATATAATCCTACATCTCTTGAATATTAATATTTGATTGGTTAGTCTACATTTTCACCATTCGTGTTGTCCAATGACATAGGACTATCATCGGGCAATTGCGAAACCATTCATCAATAGGTTTCAAACACCAAGCACAATGAATATGTTCATATTGATGTTCATATTGATGATTCTGTAAGCTCCACATAGTTACTCCACTATATGTGTGAACAACAGCTTCCACTTTTAGACTGCATTGTTTGCAGGAAATGGCAAACGACCTGCCAAATTAGTCGAAACAAAGAAATGTTGATTACAATGTAATCAATTGTGGACCATGACCATAAGTAGTATGGTACATACTTTGGCGCTTTCGTATTCACAATATTGATCATATTATTCTACTGATGGAGGTTAGTACCTTTGGCTTCTTGTTAACTTTCGTTAATTCATGAAATTTACGGAAGCTGATGAAAACTCACGTACCTGCAAAAGAGGGTTGTGAAAAATTCTGAAAACGGTTTTGATTCGTATAAATAGGAAATGACATTAAGTGTACCTGCATTGATTGCAAGAAATGGCAAAACGACCTGCAAAATTATTCGAAACAAAGAAATATTGATTACAATATAATTCAGGTGTACCATGACCATTTGCAGTATGGTACATATTTTGACGGTTTCATATGTACATTATTGATCATATTCTACTGAGGAAGGTTGGCACCTTTGGCTTCTTGTCAACTTTCGGTCATTAATGAAATTTATGAAAGCTGATCAAAGCCCATATACCTGCAAAAGAGGGCTGTGAATATTTGTGAGAACGGCTTTGATTCGTACAGATGGCAAATGACATTAGGTGTTCCACAAGGTTAGAACCTCGAAGCGCTAGTGTTTTTACTGTACATAGGTGATTTTATGACATCACTAAATTGTGCATCAATTGCAAAACGTGACTCAACATTGCTGCAAAGGAATTTTGATGTGTTAAATAATATGGGAATGGCAACGATAGGGGAGCGTAAATAATTAGCTGTATGATTGACAATAATGTGTGGGTACGCGGGTCTTTGATTGAAAGGGCTTCGGTGGGGTGTGGGAAGTACGTAACAAACATCACAGGGAACTTCTTCTTCTTAGCTTTCTCCATCTTTACCTTTTTCTTATTCTAGATCTACGATAATCTCTTCTTTTTTCTTCAAGGTGTAGCCTGATTTGTTACCAGTATAGCTCTCGTACCAGCGTTTAGGTTGCCATCCGAGTACTTTGAGGTGTTCGGTTTTCCTTCCTTTGAAACCTTTTGTTCGTCGATCATTCTATAAGCGTGGCCTCTCCATGTCCTTCTTCTGAACTTAGATCACCTTTTTCTTCGCTATTATTTTAAACATCCAATATTCCCTTTATCTAGCAAATGGAACTTGTGAAAGCAAAATTATGTTGGGTGGTCCTTATCAGACACATAGATACTACTTGTGTCCTGGGTGGGTGAAGTAGAACTAGAACTAGAAGGTCTAGGGAAATTTGCTGTCGAAAAAGTCCTGTTAGCAACGAAATTGCAATAATTAAGTGCATATCTGTACGTGACGAAAGAAAAGGGCTTTGCTTACTAAGCGGTCAAAACTAGTGAGACTTTTGCAATAGAGTAGGTAACTGCAAAGTGATGTACCGTACTGTAGTAATGTCAAGTGTCAGAATATCAAAGCAGTGTTTTGTTGTTTCCTCTATTGCTTTTACACGAGGTATATATATTGCTCAAAGTAATTAAAATAAGATTTGTTTACATCTCAATATCTTTTTATATCGTATAAAGCTTATCTCAAAAACTGGCATTTTGTTCAAATAAATTGGAAAAAAAACAAAAGAAATTTTTTATATCATTTTTGAGATAACATACCGATTCAAAGAAACTATAAATTAGAAAGAAACTATAAATTAAAAATGGGGTGTGCTGTGGAATAGTAATAAATGCTCACAGTTCGTCATAAAGTCTAATGCTGGACACCACTTTCATCGAAGTAAGGCATCGAAATGACTTAGATGTTGTGCGGGTTCTAGTTGCTATCGAGAATAGCAACAATATTCGAGCAGTTGCGAGAAAATTTAATGTTAGTCCTTTTGTCATAGATCGTATGTGGAATCGTTACCTACCTATAACAGACGTATATACAAGGTCATAGGAGGAAAACAAGTGGAATAGAGAATTGATTTTTAGTCCTAGGTAGGCAGAAACTCGAGTCCGTCTTCCATTGCTTTTGATTAGTATGGTGGTTCCTACAATAGATAATGGGGCTTCCATGAACTGTCCGAACTAGTCTTTGCTCGAGTGACATATTTATTGGTATTTTCTTTGAGTTCATTGTTTCTATTTTTAAATTAATGTAAAATTAAATTTCCAGATTTGTTTAATGTTGAAAACATCACATTTTCAATAAAGAAATTCTGTCGGATAATAATAGTGCCTTCCATATTTTAACTTAAGGCATCTCTTATGTATTTGTGATGGACGAAAAAGCATGTTTTTTCTTACTTAATCATAATAGATAATCTGCAATTCTGTTATATTAAGAGTATTTGTAGTTTGCTTAAAATATATGATTTATTGTTGTTAAATCATTTTTTAACTATATCTATGTCACCAGAAGAAACAGAAGTAGAGTACCCCAAATTTCACATTTGAGAAATATTATTGTATCGTCTGCATATGATATAATTTTACTTTGCAAAGATAGTTTAAATAAATCATTAAGCTAGAGACTGAAGAATATTGGTTCGAGTACTGTGTCTTGTGGTAACCCATAGGAAACGTACATAGGTTTACTAAAGTGTTAATTTATTTGAACATATTGGGATATGTCTTTTATGTGCGATTGTAATAAGTCATGGACTATATCGCGAAATTCCAGGTTCCATAGTTTTATTAACTATATTTCATGTCGAATGCCTTAGGTAGGTCTGTAAAACAGACATAGCAGGCATTTGGTTGTCAACCGCTTCAAACATATTTTTTGTAGTAAATACCATGTGGTACGTTGGGTAGAAAGCTTTTCCTGAAGCAAATTGATTTTGCAATATTAAATTAAAGTTTTTAATCTATGAATTTACTCTACTTTTGAGAGCTTTTCAACAATTTTTGATATGTTTAATGTGAGTGAAATTGAACGATAGTTTCCTACTTTTAAGAGGTCTCCAGTTTTACACAGCGGCCTTATAACTGTTACTTTAATATGGGATGGGGATAGACCGACTGAATAAATTTCCTTTTCGGAATTTACATTTACTTTATTCGTTTCATATCACATTTCAATGAACTGATTACAACTTAACTGTTGCTAACGATCACGAATACATTTGCTAGTTTTAAGCGAATAAATAAGCATTTATCGTGATATTCTAGAAGATGTAACTCACTCATCTTATTAAGAAAAGGAAGGGGTTGAATGATACTTTTCCTTATACTTGTTATTTTTATGAACGAAGAAGACTATCAATCACCAAGCTTAATTAGTTAAATCATCCTTTCGCAAAATGTAACTTAATGAAAGATACAATTTTACTTTTATAAATACATCCAAGTACTTGTTTCTCTAAAATAAGATTCACATCCATTGGCACATATCTAGTTAGGTTAATTCGGTTCGTTCCTGTACTAATGCACTCGAAATTAGTCTTGTGATCATATCGGGTGAATATTACTGCTCGAGATTAATCGGAAACGGCGTAGGCGACCGCTGACGATGACAAGATATGAAGGTAATGTTATTATCGTCTCTGAAATTCGGACGCAACGCAAACAGACTGTCGGGTAGCATCGCTAAATCGCTTAGGTTTAATCGGGTCGTGTGTATGTTTACCTAGTAGCACTTCTGTTGGCCGTTACTGTGGCATAACGCTTTTAATATGAAGCAATTAATGCCCGAGATGATTGTAAGAAAGAAACAATTAAAGCACTTCAAGTGAAAAGAACACTTGAGGCGCCTTCTCTTTGGGTTGAAGTTTTTGCTTTAGTAGCGATCGATTCTGTGAAGAGAATGAAAGGTTCTTGAATCAAAGCTGTTTACTGCTCCGCTTCCGTTTCCACAACGCCAAAAGCTTTCTTTATTGTCTCGATATAACCCTTTATGTCTCCGTGGTTTCTATTTTTGTATATGTTTGTTTGGTTTAAGAGGAAAGCCCGAAGGGATGAACTCGTGGGGTGCAATTGTAGAGAATTCTTTACGTAACGTATTGTGTTTATTTGGGAAGCTTGGTATTAGTGAGGAGTAGAAGAGATTTATAAATTTACAACTAAGTTTATCTGAACTATGGCAACTACGCTTGTGTTAATAACTTTTGAACAAAAATGAATATTTAATTGGATAATTTTCTGTAACAAATTCCAACATATATTTTTATATTTACAATTTACGTAAGAATTTTATATTTCCAAATTTTCTCTGTTATGTAAGGTGCCACGTCACGGTAGAATATATTCGTAATTGAGTACCTGAGAATAAAGAGGGCTAGTCAAGGTGATTCCAATCTAACGAAACTGTAGTAGAATCTGTACCTGTTTATTATTTCGAATAGTTGGTACTTTCAAATTCTGCTACGTTTAAACTTGCGTTATTCTTGATTTTATATCTATATAAAACCTCACATAAGTTTCTGTAACAATGGGAAAATTCTATAGATATACAGGATCTGTCCGGAAATTATCGGCAAACTTTTAGGAATGGTAGATGATAATAAATTGAAGATCCTTTCTTGTCTTAACCTTATGCGTATAGATACTCTCGCAATTATTAAATTCTTTAAGATTAAGGACTTGTTTCTCTAACCTAAGAGTGTCTCCTGAATTATGTTGCGCGACACTTGACTTTTTAGGTCTACCATGTTTAAGATGGGCAATGTGCTCCTTAAAACGTATTAAAATAGGTCGTCCTGTTTGCCCAATATAATCCACATTCCATTATTTACAATCTATTTCATAAAGTCGTGATTTTTGATGTACTTCAATTTTACGTTTGGCATTTCCTCAAAGGTTATTTAAAGAATTATGTCTTTTGCACACAATGTATAAATTCATATAGATTTCTGATTGATTTATGAAATTGTAGTTTAATAAATTGAATGCCTTGGTAATTTTGGGGTAGCAGCGTTGTACAGTTTTTAATCAACAATTTTTGTTTCTTGACTAGTTTGTTTATCATTCCCTTTGAAAACCATTGTATTTTGCGATTTGTATGATGTAATTTAATGTTTTTTTATTTTTGTACTTTGTCAGTGCCATGAACGAGAAAATTAAAGCTAGTTACTTTACGCTAAAAGCAATGATTTGCATGCGCTGTTATATATCTGTTAACATTGGATTTCTTTCGGTATATATCGATTTCTAACCTATTCCTATTTATAATTACTGGGGTGTCCCTGTAGAAATGGAAGTTCATTAGGATTATCTTTTTCAAATGTAAAATTGACTGCCCCACAGTCCTTGTAATCTTTACTAAAATTTATGATTGTGAATTAAGTTTTTCTAAGAGCCTGTCCAAGTTATAAGAATTTGTATCAAATATGGCGAAAACACCATCCAAATATCAGATCCAAACACATATTATTTGGAAGTCTTTTTCAAATTTTCATCTTCCTCTCCTTCCATTTGACCTCTCCGGTATTGGGTTTCCTAGGCCTTTGCTGCAGCCATTTTCTTCGTGACCTACCGTTTCTCCTCTTCGTTGTACCTTGCGATATGTGCTCTCTTTATTATTGAGCTTGTTTCCATCATCATGATATGTCCATATCCGTTCAGTTGTCTCTGTGTCATTTTTTTCCATTATTGGCTCCTGTTTTAATGTTTCCCCTATTGTATCGTTTCTTAGTCTTACCTCTTTTCGTCTTCCCTTCTATTTTTTTCAGATGTCTCATCTCCATTGGATCTATCTTGCTACTGCCTTTCTTTTACAAGTGTATGGCTTGGTACTGCCTCTCCTCGCCGTAAGAGGGCAGCAGTATTGATTTATCCTCAACATTGAAGGGTACCGGGAGAAGTATCGACCACCTGCAACTAACCTTTATAAAAATTTATTGCCGCAACGGTGATTCGAACCATCGACATCCCCCACAGATCTCCAGCGCTCTTACCGGTGCGCTGTCCCGACAGGTTTCTTGATATTTATATTGAGCGATTTTTTTTGACGGAAATGTGGTTATACTGAAATTTAGAAAGTCTTCATGTGTAAATCCTTTCACTTCGCTTGTCTAGAATAGAACAAACCGGAACTTGGGCCTGTTTTCATAGCAACCGTACTTTTAACTGTTATAACTTAAGCATTAATTTTAGACTTATGTCTGTTTTGCTGTGTAATATGGTAGCATGAACGTGTAAATGCGTAAACTTCAATTTCAGGAAGATAACTCAATTTGACAAAGTTCTGGTCTTAGGTCCCTTTTATTCTCAAGTATTTAATTTCAATTTGTGCACATCATACCCTTCCTCCGCCCGAGTTCGACTCGCTTCTAAATTAATTTAACATGTAATAAACCAAAGAGATCCTGATTATCTACATTATTTGCCACGTTGCCGTCTTATTACGCGCGAATAATGGAAATTAAGCCGTCCTTGTTTGCCTGGGCGATCCTGGGACAAGACAATTATTATCCGCATTTGTCGACAGGACTGACTAGCGCTGAGGGAAAGTCAACGAACCGTGCTCCCTGTTCTTTCCTACAGGCGGATTAGCTGAGAAAAGGCATGCAGACGTGACAAGTTAACAGAGGACAAGATGAAGGCGTGTACGTCAGGTTTGGAGATAATTTACATGGTTTGAAATTGAATAGAGTTTGACTGTGTTTTGAGAGGTTGGATTACAAAGTTTCGCGTCGTCTTGATGTTGATGATTATGGAACAAATAACTTTGCGAAAGCTAAGGTATAATTTTCTCCGCATTTTCCATCATGTTACATATTTCTTTTCATTAGGGTAAGTGTGGGAGTGTTGACGCATTTTGTGAATAAAAAAGGGCTAAATATTAAGCAAATTATTTTAATAAAATAAGTAGCAAACTATAGATTTTGGTCAGCAATTTAATACATTTATTGTAAACTATATAAAGTTTAAGAAAGGTTGCGATGGGCAGGATATATGACTAGAATGGGGGAAACACGATTACAAAAGAAAACCATTAAACAGAAGGATACATGGAGCAAGATCCAGGGGAACAAACAGCAAGAGATGGGAAGGTGTGGTTAACGAAGATGATAAGGAATTGTCAAAAGTTAGGAATTGAAAACGAGAGGCAGAACATAGAGAAGTCTTGAGAAAAAATTATTGGTGACCAGGGCCTGACTCGGGTTGTAATGCAGTTTCAGAGATATATAGAGAGGAAGAGAGGGAACTATTAGTAACTACTAACTACTATTGGATACAACACCGGGATAGCGCAGTGGTAAGAGCGCTAGCCACCTGTACGAGGATGTCGGGGTTCGGATCTCCCTTGCGGCAGCCGATTTTCCTAAAGATCGGTTGCAGCAAGGGTGGTCGGTACCCCTCCCGGTACCCTACAGTGTTGAGGATTAAATCAATACGGCGAGGAGAGGCATCCTAATGCAGAGACTTAACACTGCGGCCTTGAGGCCTATTGTATCACTCTACATTAGGTTTGTGTACGTGTTATCGTGTGTGTGAGAAGTGTATGGCTTGTTATACACCTCACTCACACACACACACACGATACACACGTACACAAACCAAATGTAGAGTGATACAATAGACCTTAAGGCCGCAGTGTTAGATCTCTGCATTAGGATACAAACAACAACAAATAACAACAAGTATTGGACACGCCACAAATTATGGGTAGAGATATAACTTCAATTTATTACATTTGCATTTGTACCTGCCTGTATATTACGTAACACTATGCCGGCCGCGCATTGCGGTACTTAGCATATAGCTTGCCAACGGCATGCCTCCGAAGAGAAAGTAGTACCAGGTGTAACTTGTAATAATTTAAATACCACAGCTGATATTCTACCGATTAGCACAGATTAAGTAGCTCCCCCAATTCCCTTGAAATTTTCCGAATAGTGGAAACCATTTATAATTAATTAATAATAACACATTGTTCATACCGTTAAAAAGAGAGCAGCCGTAGTCACTGTTGAAATCGTTGAAAGCGTTACCGTCAAAAATTCTATGTTGTACGACGAACAATAGTTCTAGGGCAATAATTTAGTGAGTAGCGATTTTAGGTAGGTTACTGTACCTGGAAGAGGTGAAGTTACTCCTAAAGCCAGATTTTTGGATTTAGTTACAACGCAAGTAATTTGAACCCTTATGAAGCGAACACCATCTAAGGGTTAAAAATATATGTAAATGTCTGTGGTGGGTAGAGGGCCGTAGACCGCACGCACTTGGGTCACCCATATTGGGCCCTTTGTGCTACTTCCTCTTACTGCCTCCTCTCGCCGTGAGAGGGCAGCAGTGTCAATTTTTGCTCCAGCACTGAACGATACCGGGAGAGGTACCGATCACCGGCTGCAACCGACTTTTTAAAAAATCGATTGCCGCACGGAGATTCGAACCATCAACATCCAGGACGGATGCTCTCGCCACTGCGCTATCTCGGCATTTACCACCTAAGGGTACGTGCACAACGGCGTCTCGACTCTTGCCTGGTACATAGCTTGACATCCTCGCCTTGCCCCTGGCCTGGCCTGGAGTATAGCAAACAGTGGCCACAATCGGGCCTCGTTCCTCGCCTGACACATTCCCTGGTACGTCGCTCGTTTGGCTGTTGTATACGTATTAATTAGTAAAAAAGTATGGATCTCTCATCTACTTCAAATTCTGATGAAGAAACTGTCGTGTTAGATGGCGCTTTAATAACTGTTATTAACATAATGCCGAAAAGAGACTGCGGTGCATCCAGCGAATAGAAAAAGACACATTTCGGCAAATTTCATCACTTATTTAATGACCTAAGGCCTGTAGGGGAAGAATATTTCAAAAAGATTTTTTGGTTATATGATACGTTTAAGTGCACCTTAGAAAAAGATAATGCAGACTTAATAAGAAATGGAAATATTGACGCTCTCAACCCATACAGGCTGCGGAAAGGCTTATGTTAACAATAAGCTATGTGAAAGTTTATAACGATGAAACAGTAAGATGTTATTAAAGATCATAGCAATAGATTTTAACGAAAAGTAATCCCGCAATATCTTTCTCACATTTTCCTTATTTTCTTATTTCAAGAGTGTCTGTCTCTATAGCTTACCCTTAATTAGTATAGAACTGTCAGCGTGGTATACGATATCAACATTGTTCCAAATCTCTTTAACGAAGGAATTTAAAAAATTGCATGCCTCAGAATAACTAAAATAAGTTTTAATTAACCAAGTTTTTTCTTTCCCATTTTTCAGACCGAAGCGAAGAAGGAACCCCGGGCGTCTAGTAGTAGAAGTTTAACGCGTCCGTTACGGCGAAAAAGAAGAATTTCCATTTATTCAGTAAGCAGCTATTTACACCCTTAAATCTTATTAATTAAATGTTTTTTCCCTTTTCTCAGAGTACACCTTTATTCATTAGAATTTTTGCTTTCTCTTTTTTTCCTCTCGCATTCCTACATTTTCAATTCGTAATACGCTGTTGAGAGCATGTTGAAGAGTTAGCTTGGGAAACGTGACGTCCAAGGTTTTTTCACCGGTTCAGCATTGCTCCGTATCCCTACGCTAAGGTTAGTCGAATGGCGTTCAAACTACCTCTCAAGCCTTGCGATTCCGAGCGTATATCGTCGTTCATTGCTTGGTTAAAGTCCCCTTTCACCCTCTCTTGCTTAAAGCAAACACAAAGGCAGGTTGCGTTCGAAACCGCAACGGGGTTATCGGTAGCGTAGTGATATAGTGAAGTGTGCTAAGCTTACCGAAGTGCATTTTCTGAAAATAAAAGAGGGTTGAATTGAAATACAAACAAAACTGCACTAAATACGTGTACATCGTAAGAGTAACGATTGATCGCTGCGAATTGTTTGTTTGACAGAAAACTACCAACAATTTTCTTGGGTTTTAAACCTACGATAATGCTGTCTGATCTATAGATTTTAAACAGTCATGATTTTGAAGTTGTTTTGTATTGTAACTATGGGGAGCTGAAAAAGTCCTTACGCCCCGACCAGCTGTGGATTTTAAAACGACTGATGGCAGTTACATTTAAAATGTCATCATTCAATCTGTCATGAAGGTTTTCGACTCGGTCTGAATTTACGGCGTTATATACAAGATGGCAGAGATAGGCATGAACGTCAACGTGATCAGAATAATTGAATCCTACTTGTCGGATCTGACATTTTGCGTCCGAGTGGGTGAGGCAGCTCCATCAGTCCACTCGGTCAGGACCGGTGTGCCGCAGGGTTCTCTTCTAGGCCCGGTGTTGTTCCTGATATACACTTGTGTTGTGCCGAGGGACTCCTCCGTCAGTCTGGCTATTTTAGTCGAAAACACGGCAGTATGTACAACATGCGGCAGAGGACACTTCAGTTGATGAAGATTCCTCAACATGTGTTGCCAATTACATTATAAATGATTAGTTGATGTTAGGCATATTTTATCGGGTTTGTATTTTATTTTTCACATTTAATTAATATTAATTTCCAAACCGAGGATTATTAAAACACTTTGCTTTCCTTAAACATTCACATTTTCTTCGCATAAACATCCTCTCCCCGAATCATTTGTAATACTTGTTAAAATCTTTATATTTCGCTTTTGTGTCGAGTAAGCTGGAATATGCTGCTCTGATTTGGAAACTCATACGTTTGTGTTTATATTTTTTACATTTCAAGTTCCTCAAATTTCTCTATTTCGAAATCGATGGTGCTTACCTTGGAAGCGGTATTCCGCGAGATGATCTTTCATGAAGACACAGGTGGTCGGTAATACGCGTTCATATATATATCATAGATAAACTAACAGATAAAACTCTATTACTCATGATCTCTTGTTGCAGGCCCCATACCTCGTAACCGAAATACGATCTCATATTTGACACAACTTCAGAACTGCCACGGCATATATTTTCACAACAGAAATATTTGAAAAAGTGAATATTCAGATCTCCTATTATTTGATTTTCACCGGTATCTACAACAGCTTTTAATTTCATTTAATCTAAACTAGCTATTGCCCGTTAAAGCGAACCGTTCTTTTATACGGATCCCTTGCGAGTTATTTAATCTAGTAGGCCGTGCCCGACCCGCAAATCCCCCGACGATCTTATCTTGGAATAGCGTCAATTGTCAGTAGTACTTTGCGTGTTTACGCTAGCCTAATCGCGTCGTGACGTTCAGCGTCCAAACGTTCGCGCAGGCCGCGTCGCCAGCAATACCCCAGCCGATCTGTCGACCGCTACGATGGCTCCCTCATTTCGACAGCCTAGGGCCACCCAACCAGTTTGACATCGTGGCGATAGAGGACAGTGTAAGTTCAGTTATTCTGTCGGTTCCGTTCGGTGAGAGACAGAATAATATCGGGAAATTCGTGTGGGTGTTGTGCGCGCAACTTTGAGACGATTTTTCTGTTCACAGTTGCGAAGACGAAGATAAGAGGAAAAGTGGTGGAGGAAAGAGAGATAACTACACCTGTCAACGTAATAAACGTGCAAAGCTGATTTTGTGCGCGTGATATGAAAAGACAATACCGTTTTTGGAGCGGAGATGCAGGGTGATTTTCGGTTGAAGAAGATGGGTCCTGTCTGTTGTGGATTGATTTCTTTTGCCTTGGTGGCGATGTGTTTAGAAGGTAGAGTTTTCTTAACTGCAGTAGTTCTAACCTTTAGTTTAGTTCACCCTATCAAGTGAAAGAGGCAATTTTTTTAGAAAAAATAAATGTTGTATAACAATACACGCAGGTGCTTTTAACGCTTTTATGAAAATTTTGAAAAAAAGTTAAAAAAGACGCGATATACCTACATTGTGTCATTTCAATCTTCTTTGTTTCTGTCAGGTAACAAGAATTGTATCAAAAATATACTTGACACAAAAGTGAATACATCTCTTTTCTACACATATTTTTATATAATGTTACAATTCTCCGCATTTATAGGTATATTCCCATTAATTCCGCTATTATCAGATTCGTCTACAGCATACGTGAAATTAAGTCTATTTGTTTTTTTTTTATTTTACTCAGTGGGTAAAATATGGCGCTACTTTATTGGAAATAAATAATATAACAGCCTGATTTAGAAAATTGGACTAATTCATGTTACTATAGATCGTCTCAACCTCCGAATGCAGTACAGAGCTTATGAGAATTCGATACACGGTTGCCAAATCGTCGAAT